>UCOH01010056.1:0-21684 GCA_900474275.1 Synergus japonicus
CTTTTAAGTAAATTATTATAAATCTCATAAAACTCCCTCAAATCCATAAAAATTCCCCAATATCTTTTAAAAATCGAACAATTATATTTCTACCAAATCTTTTAAGAATCATAAAAGGCTTTTGAAATTCCTTAATAAAATTCCCTATAAAGTTTTAAATTCCTTATTTAAATCCCACAAAAAACATATTTTAAAAGTCATAAAAGTACCTTGAAGTCTGATTGAAATCTGATCAAAGTCGTGAAAAATTCTAAAAATTCCCAGAAAATTCTTGAAATTCTTTAAAATTCTAACGATAAAATTGAAAATCCCATTATCTCTCATGAAATCTTTAAAAATTCCATAAAATTCCCTTAAAATTCCTAGATTTCACGCGGAATTTACGATTCGACAAATATCGATTGTCGAAAATCATTATCGATACTTACACGACGAATCAGGAGTGCGGAAAAGGCGTTACGATATTTCTACTTCGACTCAATCATCTTTTTAGAATAGATCTTGAATTTTGATCTTCATCAACGAAACACTAAATTTCACTTCAAATGTCCGAATATTATATAACGGTTTGCATTTTGAATATTGCGTATTGTTCATATTTTTTTTATTATCAATATGGCAATATGAACTCAGAATATATATACCTGTATAAATTGAGAAAACATTAAACTTTTAAAATTCAAGAACCACCAGACAGTATTTAAAAAATTAATAATTTCGATAAGTTTCCAATTGATTTCTACTCATTGAATTAGTAAGTTGGTACTACTAAACAGATTAGTAGAAAATCCTTATTAATTCATTTAGTAACATAAATCTTACCATTTCATTTAGTAGAATATCAAAAAATTACTAATTTAACAGTCAAATCGTCGTTACTAATTGCATTAGTAAAATTTCTATTAATTCAGATTTAGAGAGATCTTTAATCAAATCTTGATCTTTGAATCAAATGGTGTTATGTTTTTTGGTCTAGAAATTATTCTTTTTCAATTTTGTCAATCTTTTAAATATTAACTTTTATATGTTGTGAAAAAATTCTCTCGTTCCGCTGGGTTAGATATATTTTTCCAATAAATATCATCAATTTGTCTCTCTTCATTTGAAATTATTTAGGTGGTGTTACCAAGACGTTTCATTTGCAGTGATCTCACCGGATTTAGCAGCTTTGATATTGAAAGGTTGAAGTTAATTTGGTCCAAAACTATTTGTCCAGATTCGAGAAACAAGAGAATAGTTTTGATCCAACTCAAAGCGATTTATTGACATTGGTATGTTTTACACGAGAGTTAGCAAGGATATTTCACTTCGGCTTCCTGACAATCGAGTAGAGAACCCTAGCTGTTTGGGGTCGCAAAAGAATGCCACAGCCACACCACGCGCTGTCAGAGGGATCAGGACGTGTGGAAACAATAAAATTATATGATTCACACCAGTATGTCTTAATTCTCGGAATTCGTTCTGCACGTTCTCAAATCTCCAAGACTAATGCTATTTCAATTTGTACCAATAAAACTATTACCATATAAACTCCATAACATATTCAAATTTATATAATACTAAATCTTTGAATATTAATGAGTTATAGGAAATATTATAATTCTGATATGCTATAATAGAGTCATTATATTATCTATTCTTTCTTCCTATCTTAAAAAAGAGATGTTACCAATATTTTTTTTTTTTTGTGGAATTTTAAGTAATTTGAGAGACTTTTAAGAGATTTTTAGGCATTTTATGATAATATTTCATTGGATTTTCAGGAATTTCAAGGGATTTCATAATATTTCATGGAATTTTAAATAATTTTATTGGATTTAATGATATTTTGGAAGATTCTAAGTAAGATATTAAGTAATTTTAAAGAAATTTAGTTCCAGTTCTAAAGGATAAGGTAAGATTATATTGGATTTTAACGAATTTCAACGGGTTTTAAAAGATTTAATGGGATTCTAAGTAAAGAATTTGGTGAGAATATATTGGATTTTCAAGAATTTTAAAGAATTTTGAGTAATTTTAAGAGATATAATGATATTTTATGGGATTTTGAGTATTTTAAGTAACTTTCAGAAATATCAATTGATTTTGCGAAATTGAAAGGAATTTCATATAAGATTTTATAGGATTTTGAGTAATTTTATAAGGGCTATAACGATAGGTTTTGAAATTTTATGGAACATCAAGTGATTTTTATGAAATTTAAAGGAATTTCTCCCAGATTTTTTAAATAAAACAAATTTTAAGATATTGTATGCAGTATTAAGTAATTTTAAAGACTATTGATGGATTCAAAGGATTTTCTGAAATTTTAAATACTTGTAAAATATTTTACGGAATATTAACTTATTTCAGTGGATTTACAGGAATTCTAAGAGTAATTTTGAGTAATTTACGAGATTTTAATGAATTTTCAAGAATTTCAAGGGATTTCATAAGTTTCATGGGATTTTAAGTAATTTTATGGGCTTTGATGATATTTTCGGAGCTTCTGAGTAATTTTAAGCGACTTTAAGATATTTTACGAAATACATTTAATTCCAGATATTTTAAAGAATTTGGTGAGATTATATATTGTATTTTGAAGAATTTTCAATAATTTATTGAAATTTCATGGAATTTTTTGTAATTTTAAGAAATATCAATTGAATTTGCGAAATTTAAAGGAATTTCATAAGATTTCATAGGATTTTAAGTAGTTTTTCAAGTTGTAACGATAGATTGTGGAATTTTAAGGAATTTTTATGAAAGAGTATATCAAAGATTTTATGGGATTTTGATATTTATTTCAAAAAATTTTAAACGATTTGTTGAGATTATATTGGATTTTCAAGAATTTTCAATAATTTCACGAAATTTCATGGAATTTTGTGTAATTTTAAGAGTTACAATGAGATTTCATGGGGTTTTGATTAATTGTAAGTAATTTTAAAAAATATCAATCGATTTTGCGTTTATAGGAATTCCATAGGATTTTTGATATTTTTAAGGGTTTATAGTGATAGGTTGTTGAATTTTAAGGAATTTTATGAAATTGAAAAGAATTTCACTAGATTTTTAAAGATGTTAAAGGTATTTTAGACTTTTGAGGGATTCAAGAGATTTCACAGAATTTCATGGAATTTGCAATACTTATAAGATATTTAAAGGGATATTAACTTATCTTGGGGACTGTTTAAGCGGTAAACACCAGATTCAAATTCAGCAACAAAATATGTTTTGTTGGCTGAAATAAATTTTTGTTAGTTCAACAAAACGATTTGTTGGTTTAACAAAACGTTTTCTTCACTTGTAATAAGTTAGATGAATGTTAAATAATAGATCAATTAAAAAAAGCATTTATGTTTTTCAATTACAATCAAATTAAACTAAGAAATTAGAACCTGAACTTTTAATATGTACAATACCGTGCATATTTAATTTTAATGGTTTACGGTTATGATGTTTCATTGGATTGTCAGGAATTTCAAGAGATATAGTTCATGGGATTTTAGGATATTTTATATTTTAGTAATTTTAATAAATTTTAAGGAATTCAAGGAATTTTAATAAGAAATTTCAGTGGATTTTCAGGAATTTTTTTAGAGATTTAATCAGATTTCATGGAACTGTGAGTAATTTTAAGAAATATCAAGTGAATTTACGAAATTTAAAGCAATTTCACCAATTGTTCAAGGATAATAAAGGCATTTTAAGAAGTGAGTCTTATTTTAATTTTTATGAGACTTATGGAGATTCCTGAAATTAGATAAAGAATAAAAAAATTTTACCTGATTTTATATTTAAAGAATACAAATTTTAAATTATCTTTTCTACTAGGAAAAGGTGAGCAAAAACGAGAAATTAATCGTGCGGATCATAATTGCTAGTGTCATTAAAAAAGAGGGAAAAATGATTCTAAAGCAATCTACTAAAGAATTGAAAGAAATAAAAAAAAAATTAAGATGAATGTACATGTAGAATTTGAAGAGATTTTAAAAAGAGTTTGAAAGATTTTTTGACTGCGTGAGAATTGGTGAAAAGTCACTCACGATAAGTTATATGTATGAGGGGTTGGCACTTGGCACTTGCCGTTGAAAATTCTATTTTCTCGTCGAATAGCAAAGCGAAGATGACAAAGTCAGGAGAAAATTGAGAAATTGCTTCTTCCTCTTCTTCCCAAGTAGCTGACACGAAATAGTGGCGTTCGGGATATGCTCCTGTGGGACCCGGATGGTAAAGCCCTCGGAACTAAGTGGATTCTTGGTTCCTTTGTTGGGTGCTTCCAAGTCGTTCGGACCTCGTATATTTCCCAGAAAAATCTACTATCAATTCAATACTATCTCAATTTATCAATAATTATAATATTTATAATGTAATAATTTATATTCGTCGGAATATTCCAGAGATTGAAGAATTTTTTAATAATGACACTAGAAAATTAAATGATATTTAATAATATATTTTTTTTCTGTTAATCCCCACAATAAAACTTTAAAAATTCCGATTTTAAAACTAGAACCAGTGAAGAAAGAATTTTTTTAGATTAAGAATTTCCAAATTTGTAGAATAGCTATTAATGAATTAATCTCCTTAGGTATTTAATAAAAATTAAATTATGATTCACTCTTCTGTTAAAAAGTTCATATGTATTTCAAATTTTATTTTCGAATTTTCTTATTTTAAATTTCGAATCAAGTTAAAATACTTGGGGTATAATCTTGAAAATATTATAAATAACATTTTTCTTTTCCAAAATTAAGCCAACTCAAGTAGAGGATTTTAAAACGCTCTCCGTAAAAAGAGGGTGCGATATATCTTTTTATCCTTTTGGCACAAAGGTCTCGTGAAGATTACAGGGCCACCCAATCCCTTCTGTATGGATTCAACGAGAGGCATTATGTGACAAAGCTTATAAGAGTAATATCGAACTGCATCATCTTTTAACAATAACTATACTCGAATCAGTCCTTATTCATTTTTTAATCATTTATATTTTATATATCACAATACCTCACTTACCTATGTACTTTTCCTTCATTCGGCAACAATTTCATATGATAAACAATAATAAATTAATAATAGCTGTAAAATTGCAGAAAACAAATATAAAACAATTTTAATAAATATAGTATAATTACTTTAATTAAAATTATTATATTTTTAAGGATTTTTCAGTCGTTTCAAAAAAAGGAAGTGGAAAGAATGAAAAATACGATAAAATTTTAATGTACAGATGTCTGTATTTCAATAATGAAATTTACATGAACAGCTTACATAGAGCCAATTAAAACATGGGATCTTTTATTAAACAGAGAAATGTGCTCTACAGTTTAGCCATAGAAGAAAAAACATTTTGTAATAATAACAAAATATTCCTACTTTTACGGATATTAAACCACATCATACATTTTTACATTATTTAATTCGGTGTATAATTCTTTATTTACATACAAAGAAATTCTTCATCATTTAAAATACGGTGAGAAAAAAGATAAATTCATAAAAACGTAAAATCAATTTAATATTAACAAATCGCAGAATTTCGTAACTCATTATAATACTTAGAATATTGATTAATAATAATCAATATTGTAAAATAATAAACAAAGTCAAAATCAAACATTGGAATTGACGAATAAAATTAATTTGACTTTTAAAGTACGTGAGATTATTTTAAGACGCATTCGGGCTAACATCTATATTTTACACATAATACTGATCGTAGATTCGCAAAGAGTTATATGATTTGAAAAGAGTTTTTAATTAATTCAATCAAGTTTTCAATTTATTAATTCCTCAAAATTCTTTTTGAACAAATCATTTTCAAATCAGTTATATATACAATTTTTTCCTCGACATTAAATATATAAATCTTACAAAAATTATAATTGCATTCCTCCCACAAATTTATATTCACCTCGCAATAAAAACATAAATAAATTTCTTCAATCTTTCCTTAGAATTAAATCTTAATTCAAATTAATTTTAAAATAGATTTTTCTCGAGGGCTTGACCACTTTTCAAATTTTTTGAAACCTTTTGGAATTATTGAAATCCCTTGAAATTATTGAAATCTTTGAAATCTTGAAAGCTGGTGAATCTCAAAATTTGAATAATCAACCTCTCGATTTTTCTACACTAAACGATTTAGATTAATGACTTAAATTACGTTCTTTGGACTAGACTGTTCTCTTTCATTCTAAGCGAGTAGAATGAAGAATAATGCGAAACTAAAAAAAAATTGAAACTGAAAATTGCACGCAACTTATTACCTAATTTAATATTAACTAATTGTAAGGCTGAACCTGAGTCTAAATATAAATCTGAAGATGTGATTGGACAGAAGTTCCAGACATCTTTTCTGAGGAATTCTTTTTTTTCCCAGTTTCGTGTTTATAATGTCCAAAAAATAGAAACCGAGGTACAGAAATCATTTTTTTATTTTCTGACCCCATTTTAGAGTAAATAAAAGAAGAAACAAAAATCTTTAAGAAACCATTGTATATGAATTAAAATTGAAAAACCAGTTCAGACTGAAAATCTGACTCAAGAAACAATTTTTTAATAAAACAAAGGATTTTACATATCAAATCAAAGGATTTTAAAATTAGAAGTATGTAAAATAAATTAGAATTTTTAATCTTTGAATTATAGTAAAATAATAAATTGTAATTGTAATTTTATAATTGCTTGCCTAATTTCAGAAACCTCAATAAGTTTCATCAAATTTCTTTAAATTTCGTCAAATTTTTTAAAGTAACTCAAAATCCCATGAAATCTCATTAAATTCCTGAAAATCGAATGAAATTTCGTAAAATTCCTTGAATGCCTTTAAAAGTCGTTAAAATAACTTAAAATCCTATAAAATATCGTAAAATCCCGCTGTTACTTAAAATCTCATGAAATCTAAATAAATACTTAAAAAATCCTGAAAATCCAGTGAAATCTCGACATTCATTTCCAGTAAAAAATTTGGTGAGAATATATTGGATTTTCATAATTTTCAGAATTTTTAGTAATTTGAAGTAATTTTATGAAATATCAATTGATTTTGCGAAATTAAAAGGAATTTCATATAAGATTTTATAGGATTTTGAGTAATTTTATAAGGGCTATAACGATAGGTTTTGAAATTTTATGGAACATCAAGTGATTTTAAGAAATTTCAATAGATTTTCAGGAATTCTAAGAGTAATTTTAAGAAATATCAATTGAATTTGCGAAATTTAAGGAAATTTCATAAGATTTTAAGTATTTTTTCGAGTTATTACGATAGATTGTGGAATTTTAAGGAATTTTTATGACAACAAGATATATCGAAGATTTTATGGGATTTTGATATTTATAAAGATTTATTTTCAGAAATTTTAAAGGATCTGATGAGATTATATTGGATTTTCAAGAATATTCAATAATTTAATGAAATTTCATGGAATTTTGTGTAATTTTAAGAGGTATAATGAAACCTCATTGGATTTTGAGTAATTTTAAGTAATTTTAGAAAATATCAATTGATTTTGCGAAATTTAAAGGAATTCCATAGAATATTTAGTAATTTTAAGGGTTATAGCGATAAGGAATATCGAGTGATTTTAATGAAATTTAAAGGAATTTCGCGAGATTTTTTAAATAAAAGGAATTTGAAGATATTATATGGAGTATTAAGTAATTTTATTTGAAGAAATATAATGAGGTTTTATAGGATTTTGAGTATTTTAAGTAATTTTAAGGAATATCAATTGATTTTGCGAAGGAATTAATTAAAAGGAATTTCAAATAAGATATCATAGGATTTTGAGTAATTTTAAAGGTTCTCGAATTTTAAGGAATTTTATGGAACATCAAAAGGAATATCAAGTGTTTTTTTATGAAATTTAAATAAATTTCACCAGATTTTTGAAATATGTTAATTCGCGCAATTTCTATAAACTAAGTATTTCCATAAAATAAAAATTGTCGATAAGAATATGTCGTTCATTATTTCCGAGACAAAAAATTGAAGACAAAAAATCGTCGAAAAAGACGTCTGAAACTTCAGTTCAACGAAGACGTGAAATTTAAATTGATCGAAAATTTGAGATCAGACCTTTAAATGCCAGTGATTTCGGTCACTAAAAAAATGATCTTACGTAATTTTAGCAATAATTTCTGATAAGTCAAAGGCTTATTTAATTAAAGGTGAGATGCAAGGACAGGTCATTGCATCATAGCTTGACCAGATAGTAAAATCAATAAAGTCTGGACTAGAATGAATGTCCATAACTCTGAACATGAATTTCTTAACTTATAGAAATAGACTTCAAGTATAATTGTAGATGCATATATAGAATCTTCAGCAGTGCCCAGAAAATATGTTTTTTTTTTCAAATTAAAAAAATAGAAATATGGATTTTTGATGGATTAAAATATTTTTCCTGGGCTGGAATTTGAAAAATGAAAATTCTTGGTGTGGATTCAAAGCTGATTATTTAGTAATGTAAGATTATAACTAAATAGCAACGACTATAGTTCTTTCTTATTTACGTTAGAATACTTAGATCAGAATCTACAGAAATTTCTTTCCTAATACCTTAATTATCTTTGACGCACCAACTGTATGATTTCGATTATTAATCATCTGAATTTTATTAATTATGATCGCCTCGAATAGCGATTTCGAATTCACATTACTAACAATTCTAACAAATAGATTATTGTACTTTCGCACGAACGATTTTTATTCAAGAACAACACTCTTTTATAAAATATTTGAAAAATATCGAAAAATACATTACTTTGAAAAGATATGAGTTGCAAAAAGATAAAAAAATGTTGTCTGATATATATAAGAACCATTCGTGCAATTTTTCCTATTATTTACATCGATTTCACTTTTCTAAAGCTCTTTTTACGTTTATGCTAGATTGTTATTCGAATACTAATTCGGTATAATCAAATATTGTCCAATTTACAGAAATTTACAAATTAAATGTCTTATCGAGTGACTAGATAGTTTAATGATAACCTTTGGCAAGAAATATCAGCTATACATAGATTTTTTTCCAAAAATAATTATAATTAAGACATTTTCGATGAAACTTAATTTTCCAATGAACCTTTCGTGTTAAAGCACTTATATAAAGGTTACAGTTCAATCTGACGCAAATATTGATTTTACTTATATATTTATCGCATCTATTGACTAGAATATAATTTTTTTTATGACTAGATCGATGACTAGATTTAATACCACATTTGAGAAATTTTACAATAATCTAGAATTCAGGGCTGACGAACTCGGGATCAGAATATTTTATTTCTTTATTTCATTCAGTGAGACATCTTTTTCTCGAAAAGTAAATATCCCGAATAAAAAAAAAAGCGAAAACATTATTCCCGTAAATTCAAAAATTTATTTATTACTTTTTATATTTCTGGAAATCCCAATTTGGAAAAAAATCCTTGAAATCCAGAAGAAGTCCTCAGAATTCCTTAAAATCTTTTGAAGTCATTTAAAGTCTCTTTAACATTTCTTTAAATTTAAAAGTCTTTTTAAAATTCCTTTAAATTTTCTTTTCGGCGGGTCTTATTTATTTTTTTTTTTCAAAATTCGAATTTTTTTATTTTCGAAAAAAGATGTCGCAACTAAATATTGTTTTAAGACAAGAAATTATTTATTTAAATTCAAAAAAATATATAGATGTGAAAATTATTATATAAAATAAATTATTTCTTATTTTTTTATTTAAATTGTCAGCATATAGTTGCATTAGAAACATTTTCACGCGTTATTCGTCTTCTCTGATTAAGATTATATATATATATATATATATATATATATGTACTCAGACAAGAGGGAATGCATTATTTAATGTACTAAATATTGAGAAAATTGATAAAAAATAATTGGGAATTGATAAAAAAATTGACACATTTGACAATATTTTCGGTTTTCGACTTTTTCAATCCTAAACACTTTCAACCTCCAAATTTTCTATTTTAAACTTCCACATTGGCGAATATTTGCTATTCATTTAAATATAAATACAAAATTTTTGTTAAGAATTTTTCACTGACATCTGAAGAAATGCAATTTCTTAAAAATGTAAAAAAAATAAATGAAATGCAAATGAAAGTGCAAATAATTGAGGTGAACGTTCCTCTACATTCTGCAATATATAGATTGAAAAGGAATGCAACAAGTTGATTTTAGGCTGGTATCCATGTGTGTTTTAATCAACTTCTTTATTCCAGATAAAAAATTTGTTTTGTTTAAAAAAAAAAACTTCAAAATGAATGAGAAATTATAAATTGCAATTCTTCAGTCAAAACAAGTCAAAATCAGTATAATTCTCAACTATTCAAAAATAACAGTTCACAATTTTATCTTAACAAGTCTTTCTGATCAATATATAATATTCAAAATTCTATTTTTTGTTTTCCTTTTTTATCATATCCAAAATCTAAAAAACAACCCCCACAAATATTGTAAGATCAAAAATCAAAAAATCGCGGAGGCTAATTTTGGAAAAAGTTGTTTTTTATTTTATTTTTATAATAAAACAGGAAAAACTTTGCTCCTAAAGTGTGATAACGTGAATTTAAATTTATTTCTAATATATATATGTATATAGTTTATTTTGTAACTCAAGAAGTTTTCTTGTAAAGCAACAATATCTAAAACAAAATTTTTTTGAAAATTCTAAGACGAAATTCAAAACTTCAGATTTTTGATAAATTCGATTTTCGTAAGTAATGTGTATTTAGCGAAATATTATTTCAGTAAATTATACCATTATTTAAATATTATTATTATATTTTATAAAAAAAAATTTCGCTTTGCAGTACAAAAAAGTGAAACTTTTTTCAAAATTCGCCCTCTCGATTTTTTTGGTTTTGGTCATAAAATGTTCGTAGGGTGTCAGAAAACTCCAACCAATAGAAAAATCTCATATGCAAAGACCTTTCAGTTAAAGTTGGTTCAGACCTTTCAATTTGGTTCAGACACACCACGTTTCCTTTTTCCCATATCCAAAATCCAAAAAACACCCCCATCTTGACTGAGTATAAAAAGCCTTTGTACTTACATAAGATATCCGCCTCAAATAAGATCCATGCCAAATCTCCAGTAGAGTCCAGGTCTTCTGGGCAAAGGTCTTGCAGGGAAGCGATGGTGTCAGGTCATCTCGACTTCCAAAGTCTTGCTTCCAAGCGATACAGGACTGCAGATCATTGACTTTCCCACCGCCCCCAATCCGCCCTCATTATTATTGACATTACTCTTCTCATTATTATTATTATTAATAATATTACTATTATTATTATTATTATTATTAATAGCAAGATTACTATTAACAACTTCCGGATGTTGAGAAGCCATATGTTTCCTCAAGGCAGCTTGTCTCGTAAACTTAGCGTTGCATCTTGTGCAAGCAACTTCAACACTAGCAGCCCCCAAAGCATTTGAAGATCCAACTTCTCCATTCGGAACCCTCGGCTTGTGCCACCTCCTGTGCGAAGCCAGATTCGCAGGACATGAGAACCTTTTATCGCACTCAGGACATCTGTACTCAACATGAGCGATTCTTGAACATCTGTGCTGAGCAAGTTGGAAAGCATCCTCATGCAGCTGAAGACAAAGTTTGCACTGATAAGGTCCAAGGCGATTTTCAATCTTCGCAAGCTCCGCTCTCGCTTCATCGGTGACTTCAACGATGTTAAAAGCCGGGTCAATGTCGCCAGTGACAACAGCTTCATCAGGCCCGAGAATCACAGTTCCGGAAACGGGACTACTCGTGTCTTCGTCAAACTTGAGTCTCCTCGCGTGTTTCTTCTTGGGTCGCGGAACAACGCGTTTCTCCGGATCTTCAGCATTTCTTCGGCTCTTCGGAGTTGCTGAGGAAGGCGAAACAGTGTCTTCTTCCCGGAGTCTTCTTCTTGGACACTGGGGAGGAGATGGTGTACTCGGTGGAGTCATTGGAGAGTGCAAGCTCTGCAGCTGATTCTGCGGTGTCAGTAGCAACTGCTGCTGATGATAAGTCTGCATGCTTTGCAGACGGGATGGACTAGTCAGAACGAGTCCATCCCGCAGCTTCTGACTCTGCTGGAGTTTCTGCATGCTGTCAATGTGATATGGTGATATGGAGGTGACATAGTCCATCGAGAGATCCTTCTTCCGGTGGTCATACCCGGGACTGCGGAGTGATGACTGCTGGCTGTCGAGGTCATCAACAACCAATTCCTCCTCGTCCTCCAAGAGAAAATACTTGCTTCGCTGTAGATCCAGGTGTCGCTGAACTTCCTCACGATTCTTCCTGTCTTCCTCATCATCTACTTCGATGGATTCACACTCCTCGGTTCTGGAACCACCTGGATTTCCTGGTTTCAGGGAGAGGTCCAGTGGATATGGTGTGGAAGAACGTGAACTGGATTCCCAAGAAGGTGTGAGATGTGGATTCTCGATTCTTGAGTATGGTTCTTCTGCTCCGAGGGTCACGTATGATGATGCGGTGTAGGGGTGAAGCTGGTCCCCGTAGTAACTCGCGAAGTAGCTCATTCCAGGTGGCAAGAAGGCCCTTGGCAGAGTGGTGTGCAGCATTTTGATGATTACTGATGATTCCTGATGATTCTTGATTATTACTGATGGTTACTGATGATTACTTCTGGGTTTTGATAGTTTTTGATGATTTTCTGTTTAGAGATGCTGCGACCGTTCGTATATCAAGCTCTGGAGTTTGTTAAGAAGCCAACCTGCTTCTGCGGCGGTGGCCAGACGCCGATTGAATAAACGCCGCGGATCAGAGGACTCCTATAGAATTGAACTCCGCCTCTGGGGTGCTTGCTGTTTCTCCATTGGCTGGTCTCCTTCCACTGAAATTGTGGCGCGTGCCTACCAGTCTACCACGCAGCAACTCGACCCCTCACCTCACAACCCCCGCATATAACGAAAACCGGTGGACGTCAAGTTCACATGTTCGATGTTTATATGGGAAAGGGGGGGGTCGGCACCTTTCACAACCTAACACAAATGCATTTCGAGAAGCACTTTTCTCTTTAGGGGACTTTTTGCTTGAGGAATTCATAACAGGGATCGATCTCAACGCACTTTTGTCGAGGAGATCCCAGATCCCTCTATGAGATTAAATTGTAGATATGTATTTATATAATGGGATGGTATATAGATTTTCTCCATTCTCTTCCATGTAACCCCGGGCTTTGTCTACCGATAATCATGATATTTTAATGTAAACTTATTATATCCATGCAGAAATTTTGTTTTACTAATTCAGATTGAATAATATTAATTTATTTTTTTTTTTAAATAGCTAGGTATACGTGCACAATTATTTATTTTACTTCTTGCAACTTCAAGTCATTTAGAAAGGAATGAAATTTCGCTGATTCAAATTCAAAGTACATTTTAGAGGATTTTGACAATTGTCAAGTTATTTTTACGAATTTTAACGGAATTCATAATATTTTACAAGATTTATTACTGGGAATTTTAAGGGATTTGAAATGTTTTAAAATTTTGAGGAAGATGAAGAGGTTTCTAAGAACTTTAAGAGATTTCAATGAATTTTAAGCGAATTTCTAATATTTTCGTGAAATTTCGAGGAATATTAAGCGAATTCAAAAGTTTTTTATGATTCTTTAAAGATTTTGTGGAATTTAATGTGATTTCTAATAATTTCAAGAAATTTTAAGAGATTTTTCTGATTTTATAACAATTTTTTAAATATTTTTACAAATTTTGACGAATTTCAAGAGGTTTTTAAGAATTTAAGGAAATTTTGGAGGATTTCCAACATTTTCTAAAGTTTTAAGGGATTTAAAATGTTTTCATGGAATTGAAGGGAATTTCAAGAGATTTTTACGTATTGTAAGGAATTTTGAAAATTTTTCAATGATTTTAAGGGGAGTCAAAAGATTTTGTGAAATGTTAAAGAATTGCATGGAATTTGATGAGATTTCTAATAATTTATTGAATTTTAAAGGATATATAAGAAATATTATAGTAGAATTCAAAGAATTTCAAGAAGTTCCTGGGAATTTTAAAAGGTTTTCACAAATTTGAAGAGTTTTTAAGAGATTTTAAATCTTGTTGTGAAGTTTCGAGGAATTTTAAGAGATTTCAAAAGATTTCAGAGAATTGTAAAGGATTTTAAGAAATTTTAAATGATGTGATAAAATTTCCAGAAATTTTAAAGGAATTTAAGAGATTTTATGAAATTTATAATAATTTGAAGGGATTTTTTAGTTATTAAAAGATTTTGCAGAAATTTAAGGATTCCATGAAATTTAACGAGATTTCTAATAATTTTAATACTATAGATTTTAAAAGACGTAAAGGGACTTTAAATGCTATCGTGGAATTTAAAGAATTTCGACTAAGAAGATTCTGGCAACTTTTGGAGGTTTTCAAGAATTTTAAAACATTTGAAGAGAAAGAAAAGCATTTGTCTCATTTTGAGATAAAGATTTAACTGAGAGATTTTTATAAGTTTTAAAATATTTTATAATGAGTTTTAAAGGATTTCTAAGTTTGTTAGGTAATTTTATTGAGGGATTTCAAAAGAATTTCTATACACATATGATTTTTAAAAGATTTTTGTAGAATTTTTAAGGATTTCATGAAATTTTATAAAACTAAGGATTTTAAGAGATTTTAAATTTTAAGAAATTCCAAGAGGTTTTTAGGAATTTTTAGTTAAGAGATTTTTTTTAATTTTAACTTGAGTTTTAAGATATTTATGAATTTAATGGTTTTTGTTGATTTTTCAGGGATTTCATGAGATTCCTGGGAGTTTTAAGTAATCTTAACGATTTTTACTGGATATCGAAGGTTTTCGTGAAAGTTTTCTGCGCCATTACCCGTGCAGAAATTTTGGTAGGGCGCCTATGGGGCCCTGATCAGGAAAAATGTGGCCCCAATAGGGTAATCTGTCTAGCGCCCCTTCTAATTTTTTATTTCGGAAAATAGTGATAAGGTTTTTTAAAATAAGAAAAAAGTGTTAGTTTAAAAATTCAAATTTCATTCTATTAAAGAAGCTCCTCTGTAACAAGCAGAGAGTAAAATAATAATGTAATAATAATTCTCCAAAAAACGATATTCTAATTTTAAGAATTTCCAAAAAAGTTTAAGAATATTTTCATCTTAAGGCCATGTAAGACTTACCCGATCCCTACCTTACAGACATTTTTTTGTCTGCAACGCTACGTCTACATTTATTGAGATATCAAATTGAAAATTTCTAAAATTAAAGAAAATATGCTGAGGTACGTTTATATGGTCTTAAATTTTTGTAAAAATAAAAAAATTATTTTTCAAAAAAATTTCTTTTTACAAATGTCAATATTTAAGACCAGATAAACGTACCTTAGTGCTTTAGGTTAAATTTCAGAAATTTTCAATTTGATATCTCAATAAATGTAGATGTAGCGTTGCAGACAAAAAAATGTCGGTAAGGTAGGGATCGGGTAAGTCTTACATGGCCTTAAATAGGCGCCAAGATTAACCCGTGTAAAAATTTCGATAGAGGTCTAGGGGAGCCTCACTAGTTTTCCCTTTTTTCATTCGGGCCCTGATGGGGAAAACTCGTCGGGGCCCTAGCTAGATCATAACGCTTTTGTCAGTTCGGCCCCGACTAGATGTTCTAGTAGGGCCCTCATTTCTTTTTTTAGAACTTTTAGTCCGGGCCACGCTAGAACCCTACTTTAAATAGGTAAAAATAGGGAAATTTCTACATAAACCCGTGTGGAAATATGTCATGGTGGTCTTGAATCATGCATCACCAGTACAGTTTTTCTCACGCCTTACTGTATACAGTAACACTATACCGGCCCGAGATAGTCACTGTGCAGTTTTACTATTGTTGAAACTTTTGCGTAATGAAACCTAATTGCGTAAGAGGCAATTTCGATGCAGTAAATATGTCTAGTTTTTGTCTTGGCACTGTGTAGTTTTACTATTGTTGAACCTTTGTCAAGTCAGACTGCCTAATTGCGACACAGAAGTAAGAGATAATTTTGATGCAGTAAATATGTCTAAATTTTGTCTTGGCATTAGATAGTATGGCTTTTCGGACTTATAGAAAATTAAAAAAAAAATATATAATTTTAATAATGTTCACATGCAATCTCTAAAAAAAACCCATTAATTAAGAAATTGTACTTTTTACCGAAAATTTTCAATTAATGAAATATATGTCTGAGACATAATTAAAAAAAATCTGCCCGCTTATGCGGGCACATTCTCATAGACATGTCGCGCTTCGCGCTCCATGTTGCGCGCTTCGCGCGCTTGCACCCTGCGGGACGCTTACGAGCGTCGCGACGTTTGCACCTATTTGTTTTTAAATTACTACAAAATGGAATGCAATGCAAACGAAAGCTAATTTACTTAAGGTTCTATCGACCTTAAGGAGCACATTCTCATCAGGGCACTCGCGCTTCGCGCTCGGCTTTGTTTAATAATATTTTTTATGATTAAAACGAAAACTACTCATCCTGTTGAAAAATGGTTCAAGGGGAACTTGTAGATCTTTTTAAGGTCAATAATTATGTTTCTTATCATTTTCTCTGCATTTCGCGTTATTTGGCTCAAAATTTAATTTTTAGATTTTTTAAGAAAATTCAAAAAGTTATTATACCTATCCTATAGAGTGTTCAAAAAGAAACATTTTTTATCTTTACACTTTTTTTCATATCGTGCGTTGTTTGGCTTCTAATTCAAGTTTTATTTCATTTTTTTGGATTTTCAAGGACAATCCAATCGGTCAATTCTTTCGAAAGTTATCGTGCTAACTAAAATCTACAGACAGACAGACAGCCAGACAGACACATTCGTAAAAACATGTTTTTCGGGTTCAGGGGGTCCCAAAACGTGGACATTTAATGAAAACTGGGGGGGTCAAATTTTACACAAATCTAATACATTCTCTCTGATGAGAATGTAATAATTGTAGAGAACGTTCCATATTTCTAGGATGTATATTTAAAAAGAAACCAAAAGATTGTTGTTTATAATCAATTAATTATGGCCGTGTGGTCCAGATCTGCAATCTATATCATAAAAATTTCTAAGAGTTAATCAGCCAGATTTTTTTCAATTTTCGGGAAATTTATAAAAATAAAATAAATTTTTGTTTTTATTTACATCAATTTTAATGTACATATTTCAGTAATAAAGGAAATTTAATATGTACTTTAACAGTATTTAATATGAATTGTATATCAATAAATTCTACGGTTTTAGGTTTTGCAAAAGTGAACATTTAAAACATGAAAAATTGCATTTATTATTAACGCAAAAGCTTTTTTTAATGAAATTATTTTGAGATAATTTAATATTTGTGTATGGTTGAGTGTACCGTGGAAAAAATGTGTTACCATCATCTCGAAGTTTAGGGTATTGGTTAGGGAGCTAGACTCGCATTCGGTAGGTCATGAGTTCGATTCCCCCCGCGTGCGTGCGAAATTTTATTTCTTATATATGCGTTAAAATTTACAAATATCGATTATTTATAAGTATATCCATAATATATCAACGAATAAACCATGTTCTACATTAATAATTATTTTTTATAAGATTTATTTATATTTTTCAGTATCTAGTCAAACTGTCTAGAAACTAGTCGATCGAAACGTTACATCCCAGTCTAGCCATTGTACCGTCAGTCTGTGCCGCGCCAATATAGATTCAAGGCGAACTGTACAGAAACAGTACAACGCCATGACAATTTTCCACACGGAAAATCTCAATTCAGACACAGCCATTTAATTTTGGTGAATATTGCGCGAAATACAAATTAAATAAATTATCATATGAAATATAAAATACATGTCACAAGTTACATTCATTTAAAATGATTCGTTTGTTTCATTTTTTTGGAAACGGGCGCAAATAGAATTGTTTATTAAAACTTGCGACCGTAGAATTTACATTTACAATAATAAACAATTCACAACGAAAAGGATTGGGTACAATGTGTGGTATAAAGTGCTTGCAGCAGAAATCCCAATGTTATATAATCTCTTGAGCTACTTAGCTAATTAACGGGCGAACACATTCGATAATTCGTTGTAAATAATTCTGATGGCATTAGTGGAGTAGGGGTCGTTCACGATGTTGCAGTGTTCGATGTTCGTGATTCTCTCAGTGATATGGTACTGTGGTTATGAATCTTTGAATGTTTGCGTATATACATCTCTCTGTGCTTGTAGGCGTGCGTTTAGCCGATTCCCGTAGTTAATCTGCACCCCTCGGGGAGCATCTGAGGCCGGACAATCACGCTGTAATTGGACGAGAGGCTCTCACGAGGCCCTCAAGAACCTTTTCTAAGGTCCGAATTCACTGTCTTTTCCGCACTGATGAGACCTCAATAGAATCAACACAATTATTTCCAATTATTGTTATCGTCCTAGAGAAATCAAGTAGCGCAGAAATCAAAAGTCTTGCTGCAAAATGAACACGTTATTATTACCGTTGTACTTATTTTGGGTAAAGACAAAAGTAGTGAGTTACTATAAACTTATGCGACTAAAACTCAGTTTTATTAATAATATTTTTGCTCTTTGCATACTATTCATGTTCAAACATCAACCTCAATATCATGAGGCGCATGAATATGCCCCAAAATCTATTTTCCCTAAAATTTATTTTACCGAAAATCAGTTGATCGAATAGCAATTTGCTATAATTTTTATACTTCCGAATTATCTGTTTATATTTGACTCGCTGTTTGAATGCTCATATTTCTTTAACGATTGATTTAATTGAAGTAAAACTTTTCATTAAATTTCATTACACAATGAACATTTCTTCCGCTGGAAGTTTGGGCTTTCTCAAAATTCCCTCGATAAACGAAGCGTTTGAAAGTTGCGTTACGATATTTTAATAATGCTTAGCAAAAAAATTCATAAGTTTTTTTCATAACAAATCGGAAAAGTTTTAAAGAGCATATCATCTTCAAAACACTTTGAAGCATAACTCCTCCAATTTTCATTTTAAAATATTAAAAACTCTGTCTTTTGGAGCGAGTAGAGGTGAAAATATGTATTCAATTTAATTTTTCAAAAAATTGAGTTTTTCCACTTTCTTTTAGAAACAGTAAGAAATACAACTTTTATGTAAGGGGATAAAAGATGCGCCATGAAATTTCCTACAAAGCCATATATTTAAAAAATTTTTATTTTCGAAATTGATTTCAAAGACATCAAGGGCCAACTTAAATAATCTGAAACAGCCAGGCAAATTTTATGCGTGGTTATAGAATCCTGACCCTCAAATGTACTTTGTTTAAAACTATTTTTTTAAGTTGTAAAATTTTTTTCTTCACATTTTTTTTTCTAAATTCTATTACCTACTATAAAAAAAGGTGCTCACTGCATATAAATATGCATGTAAAATATAGGCAATATTTATAATATAACACTTTTAATAATTTTCCTTCGATAAAACTCTTTAATTGATTATTTTATCGTAATTTCGTTTTAGCACGAAAAATTATTTGATATATAGAAAAGCAATATATTTTAATATTATTCAATGTAAAAAATTAAAATAAAAAAATATTGTATGCTGCCATGTGTGGTCCCTGAAAATTTGCCTGGTCATATTTTTTTATTTTTTTAAATTTTGATTTTAACACGTGCCGATTTTGACGTGAAGTTTCCCAAGTAAATTGCATGGGAAAAAATCACTTTTTGAAGTTTTTGGAACAATTTTTCAGGGTTTCGAAAAATATTACGGGAGATTATAGAGGCTTGTTGACGACTATCCAACAAAGAATTTCGTGTACCACAAATATGGGTTTGACACCCCTAACGCACTCCCAGGGTGCCTTGAAAACTACCCTTAAAACCAAAAATGTCAATTTTCGGCTCTGGGACATTTCGACACACGAACCCTGACCAGGCTAGTACAATTATCCAGGAATGAACCAGCAATTCGTAAGAGGGTAAACCTACAGTGAAAATGACTGGAGGGGAAGTGTTTTACTAACACAAAGAAGAGACTAAGATGACGGTGTAGAATAAATTTAAATTCAAATAAGAATATTTTAAATGAAAAAGTACAATGTATTAATAAAGGCAGACATTTTAAAGTCATTTTAGGTAATGTTTAGATTTTCACAACGGAAATGAATATTATTAATTGAAAATCATCAAATTTTTATAAAAACCAATTAAACTCACCTATTTGAGGTCATGTTTATGTTTTCTCAACGGAAATGAATATTTTTACGTAAAAATCATCTCATTCTTGTCAGAAACAACTAAACTCACCTATTTGAGGTTATGTTCCTGTTTTCTCAATGAAAATGGATATTTTTAGGTAAAAATCATCTCATTTTTATCAGAAACAACTAAATTCACCTATTTGAGGTTATGTTTGTGTTTTCTCAACAGAAATGGATATTTTTACGTAAAAATCATCTCATTTTTATCAGAAACATCTAAACTCACCTATTTGAGGTTATGTTTATGTTTCCTCAACGGAAATGGATATTTTTACGTAAAAATCATTTCATTTTTATCAGAAACAACTAAACTCAACTATTTGAGGTTATGTTTGTGTTTTCTCAACGGAAATGGATATTTTTACGTAAAAATCATTCCATTTTTATCCGTTGTGAAAACACAAACATAACTTCAAATAGTTGAGTTTAGTTTAGCAAAAATATAATCTACAATTCTGAGTATTGAAACGATATTTTATAAGTTGTGTGTGGTCTACTATTCTAAGAAGTTTAGGACCAAGCTTCTAGGCCTATGCGTAATCTTTATTATGTAAACTATAGCCATGATTGGAGTGCGTATGGTGTATGAGTGTTCTATTTGTCACACGTTCGTTCTTTTAGTCTGGGGTCGCATCTCAAAGAGTAAAGACCTGCCTTCCGAGTGTCTTAAATAAATTGATTCTTTTGTTAATTAAATAATCGTTGTTGTTCATAACCTGTTTTTAATAGCCAATAATTATGTTGCTTATTATTCTGTCTGTATCTCGCGTTATTTGGCTCAAAATTTGAATTTTAAATTTTTTAAGGAAATTCAAAAAGTTATTATGCCTATCCTATAGAGTGTTCAAAAAGAAACATTTTTCATCTGTAGACTTTTTTCACATCGTGCGTTGTTTGGCTTCTAATTCAAGTTTTATTTCATTTTTTTTGGATTTTCAAAATGTTATAAGTCTGTGACGTTGCAGATTTTACAAGTCACTTGAATCAACGACGGCTGATAACTTGCGAAAAGGACGAAGACAGGACGATAAGATGGACAAATGGGAAGCGGACCTTATTAACTATCCTTCTCCAGACCATGAGTTTATATGGAAATTAGGCCTACGCGCATCAGCCCTTCTCCTTAATTGTAAATCGTCAAGTTCTCCTCAACTTGACGAGCGAACTTTAGATTAGATATTCGTTCTCTTTAATAGTTGTGAACTCTTAGTGACCGCACGCAGCTTTCGAGTCGTTTTCGCTTCCATTATCGCAGTTAAAAGGTGGGACTCAAATTTCTTCATGGTTTGGCCGGGAATTTGATTGTTTTTGTTATATTTTATGTATGGTCTTATCTCTTTATTTTGTTTCTATACTCCTTGGCTGAATCATCATTTTCATTGATATTTTATATTGTTGTTTTGCTGATTTGTTCTTAAATTATTTATTTTATGGATTTGTTCATGTTTAATCTGTAAATTATTTTGTCTGGAGTGCCGAATGC
>UCOH01010058.1:0-23740 GCA_900474275.1 Synergus japonicus
AAAAATACCTGCATTTGAAGTTGGAAAGTACTTTTCTCCATGTTAATTGCATAAGCAACTGAATGTTTTGAGGTACGTGTTAATATTAACCGATTTCGCTAAAATTTGGTAGAGATCATTTTTTTGGTTATTATAACAAAATAGGGGGATGAGACCAAGAAGAATGGAAAATCGAAAAATAAGGACCACCCTAAGGTACGCGAGATACAGAGAAAATGATAAGAAACATAATTATTGGCCTTAAAAAAGATCTACAAGTTCCCCTTGAACCATTTTTCAACAGGATGAGTAGTTTTCGTTTTAATCATGAAAAATATTGTTAAACAAAGCCGAGCGCGAGTGCCCTGATGAGAATGTGCTCCTTAAGGTCGATAGAACCTTGAGTAAATTAGTTTTCGTTCGCATTCCATTTCATTTTGTAGTAATTCAAATTTAAAAAATAGGTGCCAGCGCGCGACGTGTGCATGAGAATGTGCCCGCGTAAGCGGGCAGATTTTTTTCAACATGAAGTAGGATGATTATGTTTAAGTAACCATGGTAACATATATATCAGCGCCATTTAATAATTTTTTCAAGATTCTTGAAAATGACAAGAAAACATCGAGACAAGATCTTGGAAAGTCAAGATCTCGCCTGAATGCATCACTAAAGTTGTTCGTTTTTCAGATCAACTCGTGCTTATATAGTCAGTCAGTCAGCCTTCTGAATTTTGTAGATAATACAAATTTTTAAGGATACACTTCGGAATATCCTTCGAATTTATAGAGCAAGAGGAATTAAAAAATTTATTAAAAAATTAAAAAATGCTTTTAAACAAATACTTTAAAAATGTTTCTTTTCATACTATCTAGTTGTACATCTAAATATGGATATTCAATTTTTGTTTCGTAAGACAACAGTAGACTGTTTTATTTAAATTTAAATTTTCCATTTATTCACTATTTACTAAGTTTATTTGTTTTCATTTTCGTTTAATAATTGAGCAGCTAAAAGTAAAAAGTGGATAACGATATTTCGTTTGTAAAAGTGAGATAAGTATTTTTCAGAGTAATAGTGAGACAAAATGAATTCTCAGAGCAAGAACGAAATAGGGAGAACCAGTCAGCAATCGTATTGGCATTCCGTTTTTGCTCTGTCAATTCATTTTGTCTCATTTTTACTCTGAACAATTTTTATCCCACTTTTAAAAACGAAATATTTTTATCTACTTTTTACTTTCAGCCTCTCAATTGTAAAAGTGATAATAAAATTCAAAATTTCTTTAATTTAATCACATGCTACTTGTCATTTCTCAAGGAAATAGTAATATTTCGGGTAATAAGCGTTGAATAGAGAAGAATTAATATTTTCAGTTTTGAGCGTAAAAGTGAAAATTATTTTATTCTTTTGAATGCGCGATTTTTCCGTCTGTCAAAAATGTCATTATAAGAATAGGATATCTCAGAAATTAATTCCCTTCTATTTCCATAGCGACCGGCGCATGTTTCCTATTCTCCAAAGGAGAACGTATTTTCAATATATTTAATTCGTTCTAATTGTACCAGAGATGTTTTCTATTCCCCTAAAGTGATCAAATTTTTGAGAATATTTAGTTCCTCCTAATTAATTCAGAAAATATGTGTAATATATTGATTTATTTCCTTCACGCGTAATATAATTTTTGAAATTTTTATTCTTATCAATTCACGTCTGCCTCTCTCGAATTGAAATTATATTAATTCACACATTTGAATAGATTTCATCCATAATGTATTCTCCTCAATGTCAGCACAGATATATTAATTAATTTTTTAAAACGTTTGAATAAATTATTAAATATTCAACATATTTAATGTTGAAAAAATGTAGGTTAAATTAATAAAAAATATTCAATAGTAATTAATAATGATAATTAATAATAATAGCAATAATAAATTAATAATAATTAATAATGATAATTGATAATAAAATAAGTTATAATTATTTTCAATAATTATAAAAATATTAAATTCTTATGTTAGATTTTGAATTCTTCGTTTTATGCCAGAAGTATCTAGATTAAATTAAAAAGTATGGGAATTAAATATACTTCTCAAATATTTTTATTAAAAAATCACCTTTTCTATTATAAGAGGGATCTTATAATTTATAAACGTGAAAAATGCGGGAATTTTATGGACAAAATTTATTACACACCCTGATTAAAGAAGTTGAGCATTAAAAAATAAAATGTAACATTAAAAATTAAAAATTTTTATTTTTAAAAGAAGAATACTTTTAACATTCAATGTAAGAATGAAGATTCTCTATCCACTTTATATACACTTATTGCGCTTCAATCGTGTTTGGTATTTCACAAACATATTGTTTATCAGTAAAATCTAGAGGTACAGTCTCTGAATGAATTTCAGACAAAGACATGGGTTCATGATCAATACTTTTCGTGACCTCCCAGATATGTTGTACAGTTGTTTCTCCAATATTGAATGGCTTAACAATTACACAGGCACACACAAAAAAAGTGGTAAAGTCCAAAAACCGGACCTATATATTCGTATGTATTTCTATGGTTTTAACGGACGCTGGATCGGAATCTGGAATTCTTTTGATTCCATCATGTCTGCATCAAGGTCAATTCAAGGTCAAATTTTCAAAATGTGAATAAAGTGAATTTTTTACTGCAAATTCTGAAAGAGCGGAAATTTAGATATGGTATTCATTTTTATTTTTATGATGATCCTAAAGGTCATTTTTAGGTCAATTTAAGTTAGTAACTTGATAGTTCGAATGACGATTGCAAAAATACGAAAATGTGTCTTCGTGAAACTTGACTACAGTTTTCATACGTTTTGAAGGTTGCTGAGTTTAAATTCGAGGTCCATTAGTTCGCAGCACGTCAGAGTCAAGGAGATTTAAAGGCCTAGTTGAGGTCAATCAAGCCGTTTGAAAGGCGATAACTAGTATTTCTACGATTTTGAGGGTCGTTCTATCTGGATACGGTCTCAGAATTGCCTCAGACCTGTCACCCCGATCACAAATGACATGTGCATAGTTTGTGAAACTTACGTCTAGGCATATATATATATCGAATCAGCCGTGCATTACCTTTATATAGATGAAGGTACTCCAAGATGCAAACAGCGTTTCGTGTTATTACAGAAATTCACACTTTTTTTCTTTTGTAGCGAACCCTTTTGTTCTAAAAAGATCTATGTAACGGATTTCTCTTTCTCTTTTGCGTCTTCATCTCGGTGTCTCTCTTAAGCATGCAATAAAAATCTGCCATCATGTTTACATCCCACCTTCCTTGATACCGAAATTCCATTTCCTTAATATCTTGATGAAAACGTTCACCCTAGAGGTGTCCTGGGTTCCGACACTCGAAAAATTTAGGTGTGGCAAAAAAGATGTTAAAGCCAAACATATTCGTCACTGTGACGATCCTCATCAGAGCATACAAGATATTATATTTATTAGGTATTTTTAAGACGAGTGTACTCGTCGTAGAGAAAGTGGCCGCATGTATCTCAGCTCATACAGATTTTTTTAGATTAAAAAAAAAAGTTGTTTTATTGGGGTTTTTTGTGGGTTTTTGGGGTTTTTTTTATGGGTGGGGCTTTGTTTTTTGTAATATCTACAAGTAATGTGAGGCATCTCCTATATTTTCAATTTTCTGTCTGTGAATCGAAAAATTTTTCGTAAATTTTCATCAACTTGTTAGATAACTTCGTTCAATTTTGAATGATTTGCCAATTTACTTCAAATACAGCAGCTCTACATTGGTGGAAAACTTTGCTTCTGTAGAGTATAATACTACAAATAGAGACTCTACTTCTTATAGGTGCAACAGAAAATCTGATAGTTTATGTTACGTTTGTGGTAAATTTGATGTACCGAAATGTCGAAGAAGCTTATCTGCATGAAGCATGCTTTGAGCTAAAGGTTGTCAACCAAGAATTAGAGCCCATGATATGGTCCGAACCATCATGTCAAGCAGACTGTTATATCTGTATGACGAATACGTTTGGCTTTAACATAAGTAGTAAATCTACCATCTTGTATGTTAACGTAGCTGCAATCAAAAAACCGACTACTTCCGAAATTGAATCTATAGTCGAAGAACCAGTAGAAATGAACTGGTCAGTCACACTCGAGGAGAGGGAAATTAGTGGAAGTTCACAATCAGATGACAGCGAAGAAAATTAATATTTACCTGATAATATTAAGCACAAGACCCCAGAAACGTTCAACCAACACGAGTTGAATGATCTCATAAGAGATTTAGGATTGTCCAAAAATGGAGCTGAGTATTTAGCAGCAACATTAAAAAAGAAAAACTTGTTGTCAGCCGGGACTAAAGTTTGTGCTTATCAGAACAGGGAAGAGAAGTTTCAGGAATTCTTTCACAAAGATGAAGAAAATTCGCTAACATTTTTGTTGAAATAATAGTCGAAACAAAAGTAAATACTTCAGTTTAAGAGTTATTATTTATTAGATTCACATACATGAAAGGTATTACACGTATAAAGTAAATGAACAAATAAGAGTACAAATAATCATTAAGGTACAAGATTCTTTAGGGAGTTGTTACACGTTATTATGATGTCGTAGCGACGGTTGACACCGGACTAAAATTTCTTCCTGTAAAGAGTAAGGACCTACGAAATACAGGTCAAAAATATGAAAACCACCATAAAAATGTGAAGACCCTTAATGGTGTGTCCTCGACTGTATATCTGTGTGGGTGTTTATTATCGTTGTATTCCAACAATTTTGTACAGATGTGAGGGGGTTGATGAATGAATTGAAACCTAATATTTATAAGGCTGAAGAGTGGAGACTGTTCATCGACTCTTCAAAACGGAGCCTGAAATCTGTCCTTCTGCACAATGGAAACTCTTTTGCCCCTATTCCATAGTTCATTCAACAACGTTGAAGGAAATGTACGAGAATTTGGCAATAGTCTTGGAAAAAATTAATTATTCAGAACACCAACGGAAAGTCTGTGGCGATCTTAAAATTGCAACTGTGATTCTGGGACAACAATCAGGCTCTACAAAAAATTCCTGTTTCTTATGTCTCTGGGATACTAGAGACAGAATCACTATGTACGATAAGAGTGGCCAAGAAGAACAGAATTCCATCCAGGGGCCAAAAACATCATCCGCGAACCTTTAGTAGATCCATCAAACATTTTGCTTCCACCCCTTAATATCAAACTTGGTCTCATGAAGCAGTTCGTTAAAGCTCTGGACAAGGATGGAGACTGTTTCGGATACTTAGGGCAGAAATTTCCGGGCATAAGCGATGCCAAACTAAAAGAAGGTATCTTTGATGGTCCGCAAATTCGCACATTGTTCAGAGATGACAAATTTGTCACAAAAATTAATCGTGACAAAATCGATGCATGGACCACTTTCCAAAAAGTCTCAGAGAATTTCTTAGGAAATCAGAAAAGTGATGATTACGAAAATTTAGTTCAAGATTTATTGGAAAACTTCAAAAAGTTGGGTTATTTGATGAATTTTAAATTACATTTTCTACACTCTCATCTCGATTACTTCCCAGAAAATCTCGGAGACTACAGTGAAGAACAGGGTGAACGTTTTCATCAAGATATTAAGGAAATGGAATTACGGTATCAAGGAAGGTGGGATGTAAACATGATGGCAGATTTTTATTGCATGCTTAAGAGAGACACCGAGATGAAGACGCAAAAGAGAAAGAGAAATCCGTTACATAGATCTTTTTAGAACAAAAGGGTTCGCTACAAAAGAAAAAAAGTGTGAATTTCTGTAATAACACGAAACGCTGTTTGCATCTTGGAGTACCTTCATCTATATAAAGGTAATGCACGGCTGATTCGATATATATATATATATGCCTAGACGTAAGTTTCACTAACTATGCACATGTCATTTGTGATCCAGATAGAACGACCCTCAAAATCGTAGAAATACTAGTTATCGCCTTTCAAACGGCTTGATTGACCTCAACTAGGCCTTCAAATCTCCTTGACCCTGACGTGCTGCGAACTAATGGACCTCGAATTTAAATTCAGCAATCTTCAAAACGTATGAAAACTGTAGTCAAGTTTCACGAAGACACATTTTCGTATTTTTGCAATCGTCCTTAATTTTGACGTGATGGAGCAAAACAGACTCCGGATTCGGATTCAGCGCGTCAAAATACATACGAATATATAGGTCCGGTTTTTGCACTTTACCACTTTTTTTTTGTGTGCCTGTGTTATTTGCCTTACTGTGAAAGAGCATGTGATGTCAGGCAATAAAAATATACCTGTGATTTGTACAAATTTTCAATTTTTTAAAGTAATAACTGTAATAACAGTATGCTACTATCCTCTTCGTTATCATCCCCTTTTTCATCTGAAGAATCTTCATCCCTACTCGAATAGTCGAATAAGTGTTCGTCTACTGACTCCTCCGGTGTAATAAACACTTGCTCTCGATGCTCCTCTCGTATCTCGCCGGACTCATCCGTTTATCGTACTGAAAACATATATATTATACCATTAAAAAATATTTTAACAAATTCTGAGATATTTCAAAAGTTCTGAAGTAATTTTAAAGAAGTTGAAGAGATTTTTAAAAAATACAGAAGGATTTTCAATAAATTTTACAAGAATTTTAGAAATTAAGTGATTTTAAGAAATTTTGATGGATTTGATGGGATTCTAAAATTTATTTCTAAAATATTTGAAAATAATTCAAATAAATAGTTAGAGACTTTATAAACGTTACAAGAATCAAATAAAGATATTTTGATTGCGATTATCCAAAATGTTTTTCAAAACGAAAATGACGTGAAATTATTATATAATTCATAAGATTTAATTTGATCAATTGAAAACAGATGACAAATTGTGAAAATAGGTAGGAAGATCAACTGATTCAAAATAAGTGTAAAATATGAATATAGGTTACGACCTGTGATGACTGCAATTTGGTCAACGTAAATTAGTTAATTAATAACTGTTTTAACTCTTAAGGTTTTTCAATCAAATTATTTTATAACTATTTTGTGGTAATTTAAGGGTGTTAGTGCCAAGTTCCGATCTAAAAACTCGATTTCTTCATTTTATTCAAGAAATATTAAATTTAGAATTTTTTCCCTCTGTAGGATTAATTAATTTTTAACTAGAACTAGAACTAATTTTTAACTCTGCGTCCATAGCGAGAAAATATCTCATTCAAATATTTTGTAAGTAAAATGCAAATATTCACTTTTGAAGTTAGATTTTGAATTCTTTGTTTTATGCAAAAAGTATCGAAATTCAATATTTTCTCACTCAGTCTTATATTTAAAAAAAAGATTAGCGCTACAGAGCGATAAAATATTTATCTATAATTTTCGTTGAGTAAAATGGAGAATGGAATTTTCAGCTTAACACTTGGGTCCAACGCCCTTAATTTTGCATTTGAAAATAACTAAAAACATTATAAAATATTTTTAAAAAACAGTAGACATCCTAAGTGCGCATTTAAATAATTTTTCACAATAATACTCACACTGCATCTGTGCAAGAGATTCCATGTACTTTTCTTCCCAAATCTTTTGAGTTCTATCAGTTGTCATCCCTCTCTGATAGTTCGGATCTAATGTCATCTTGTAGAATTTTATTTTTCAAGGAGGTTTCTCGTCCATAATTTGCTTCTGTAAAAAAATCAGGACAACTTAAGAATTAACTACTTTCAATTATTATTGTGCGAAAAGTAAACTTGTGCAAGTAATAAATAATCTTGAATCTACATAGATTATAATTTATACATACCAATTAATTATACACTTCCATATCACAATCAGTTTTCGACACATCTTTCGTCAGCTTCAACCTTTGTAAAATTCAAGCCGAATTTCTAAAATAATGAATAAAAATACATGTTAAGTTTAGAAATTTAAATCTTGGGAAATTATTATTAAATTAATGAATTTCTTAAATAAACGGACGCACTAACCTTTTTCCTTATTGCTGATGATGAAGAAATGTTCTTACAAAACCATTAAATGCGTTTCATTATCACTATATATTAGCACATAAAAATGTGAAACTAAATTTTTGTTGTTTCTATAGCAACCAAAAGTTTTGTTATCCGTACCAGACATTTTTCTCAGTATATCGTTTTTCGGTTCGCTTTCCGTGCCCGCATAGAATTTCGTTTTAATTTTACTAAAAATGTGTGATTCAAGTGATAATAGATATGCAGCAATCTACGAGTTTAGAACTGAAAATATTTACAAAGTTCCACTTAGTGCCGTACATCATTTTCAAGAGAAAAAACATTCTCATTTACAGGTATACAAATTTGATGCTAACAATGGCGAGATTATGTACGGAACAATAAGGTTGGAACAAATGGTTGTGTTTTCCTCCTATTGCGCATCCCCTTAACATTTTTTACAAAAATTTCTCTCAAAGATATTACTATTTAACATATCAATCTTGATTCGTTACTATAGTAATGAATCAATATTAGGTTGATGTATACATATCGAAAGATTCAGAATTATGCGACTATGAAATAAAAAAATTTTTCAATTATATATATAAAAATTCCTGTGCTTTTCTCCTTTTGCTTCTTTCCTAATTGCTAACTATTTTATCGCTTTAAGAGTTTTCTGGAAATGTAAAGAGATTACAAGAAGTATGTATAATTTTTAAAGCATTTAGAGGAATTTTAAAGGAATTAATTAAATTTAAAGAGATATTACAAACAGTTTAGGGAATTAAAACAATTTTAAGAAATTTTAAAGTTCCTTGTAGAATTCTAAGGAATTTTAATAAGTTTGTGAGAGTTTCAATAAATTTTTATTTTTTAAAATGATTTTAAGGGATTTTAATGTTCTTTATGAAATTTTAAAGGATTTCATCACATTTTCATGATTTTGAAAATTTGTTTGTTGTTGAAATTGTAGATAATTTAAAGAAGTTTACAAAAAACTTTTAGAGATATTTACGTATTTTAAGGGATCTTGTGGCCACTCTGATTGAATACATTAAAGTTTGCGGAATTATTTTTAATTAAAAAATGTTACATATTTAATATTTCAAACTGTAACCCGAATATAATTACACATTGGCTGATTAACAATAATTTCAGTTACTGAGAAAAAATTAGATGATATTTTAATATCAACTAGAAACCGAAAGCCACCAAAATCCCTCGTAATGACAGCTGCGGAAACGACTGATTGCGACACTGATGTCGAAGGAAAAACAGTAAGGAACATGAGAGCAAAACACAAGGTTAGTATATTCAACTGTAATAAGTATATGAACAATTATACAAATATTTCACAAAAAATTTTATCCCTCTTCAAAAATCCTTAATCAAAAAAAAAAAAAAAAAAATTTCCCAAAAATTCAAACGGTTTCCAAAGATAAAATTTTTTTTTAATTTAGACAGTAAAAACTAGTATTTCTTTTGAATTTGGTATCATTTTTTTAACGTTTTAATATCATCCCCAAAAAACTATGTTTTAATACAAATTTTCACCTTTTCTTTAATGTACTAATTTCATACTGAAAATTGATACCGCAAAACGAACTGAAATGGTTCAGATAATGCATTGTTAATCGTGATTGGGGGTTCTTAAGATACTTAAGATTCGAACCGAACGAAAAATTGTCTGTGTGCTCTGGCGAAAGTTTTGGATTGAAATTTATTCCGAATAAATCAGAAATTTTCCGAACTATTTCTGAATTTGTATCCGAACCAAACAGTTTCATTCCGATCTCACCCAAAGGAAGTTTTCAATCTGAGTTAATCCGAGGTCAATTCAAAATCATTTCCCATATGGGGAGAAAGTAAAAAATGCCATTAAAAGTTTTACTTATTGCTATTAACTTTTCTTAATGTTAAATTATTATTATTTCATAGTATATACAAAATAAAAAAAAATTTTAATAATCCAATAATAATCATTTTTCAGGTTGAAGATCATCTTAAGTCAAGATTGGCGGAATTACAAACTCAGCAGAAACGCCGAAATACAATGGGTACGTCAAAAATGACTACTCAAATTGAAATTGATAGTTTAGAAGTGAAACATTGCCCAAAGACGAAATTTCTCACAACAGCGAAACCTATTGCAAAGGCTACAACGAAAAAGAATCCTAAAATGGCGAAAAATATTTTATCAGCCAAATTTTCTGCATCAATTAAACTTCAACCAACAGAGAAATCTCAAACGGTTACACCGTATTCAACAAAAACTGTTAAGGGTCGAGATGAACCTTCTCATAAATTAGTATCAGCAGGCCGTAGCTCCGAATTCAAAAATAATGTGGTAAGTAATTGTCTTAGCTACAAAAGAATCACATACTAGAAAATTTTGTGAGTTATTTTATTGTATTTTACCTTTTTCAGTTAAAGCGAAGTGTATCCGATTTATTGGAACAAAAGAAAAAAGTAATGAGTTTAAGCAATGCTCTGGAGCTTTGCCAACAGCAGCTCGAAGACATGAGTTCCGAAAAGGAGGTCCTTCTTCAAGAATTGGAAATGGCTCGAGCAGAAACACTTGAAATTAAAGGAGAGCTCAATGCAGCCAAAGATGAAGTAAAAAAAGTGATGACTCTAAACTACGAATGGCAACATAGTTTACTACAGAAATGCGATGCATTTCATTTGGAGAACACTGAAGAATATTGAGCCATTTGGAGAATATTGAATTAATTATTAACTATTACTTTACAGATATCTATAGGTATTTTCTTGTAACTAGATTAAAAATGGATTCAAATGAAGCAGAGATGGAGACGGATAGAAAAAATCAGTTAATTTCTAAAAAAATTGCTCAAGTCAAAAGACTTTATGAAAGTAAGCATATTTCCTGTCCTTGTGGGATCACTTGGACGATTAAGCAATATATATAATTGAGTGAACTTGCCTATATTTTCAAGTTTATAACATACTAATTTTTAATTACATAGCCAGAGAAAGCAAGTGGAAAGATGTTGGGAATTGACGTTAACAATCAAGACAAGAATGTAGAAGAACATGAGTTTGCAGATGAGTGCGATGAAAATGAAAATCCAGTTCAGTTAGATGACAGTAACACTATGGAGGATAATGCAGTATGGAATAACTCTAGACCTGAGGATGGAAATAGTGAGATTCTGATGGACATTTCAAACACCATGGAGGATAATATTATCTGGCCTGAGGGTGACAATAGTCAGATTATTATGGAATTAAATAACATTAATGAAGAGGACGAGTTAGGAGCTTTTAAGAACGTTCTTCAGGTCATATATAAGCGGCCCTGCGATGAATACACGTCGATACAAAAGAGTGGATTTCTGTTCGATTGTACGAATAATGTCAATGAAATTTAAATTCGTGTTCCTTTATATATGTGATGTTAAAAATTCGTTCATTTATAAGCATTACCCTTTCTTAAAAAATAGATGACCTGTCGAGTGTCCGCAATTTATTCGTGATCTGATTGGTTGAGAGATGATCACGTGGGATCATCACAAGTGCGTAACGTGAAGTAATTATATAAGCGCGCGAAGCGCTGTGTGATGTTCTAGTAATAGAAAGTTGGTAATTCTTACATTTTAATAATTCATGAATAAAAACAAGTTCATACAATTCCGATTGACTCTTTTCTTTATCATATATAAATGCAAATATAATACAAAATGTTTATTAATGAGAAAGCAATGCTTGAAATTCAATTCTTTATAGCGATTTCAAAGAGAAATTATTATAATCTCTTCTATTACTCCTTTTACTAAGTCGATTGAGGGGAATAGGATTACCACTTTTTCTTTTCCGGTTAGGGGATTTTTGATGGAAGAAAAATCGCGTATTCATAGGAATAAGAATTCTTAATTCTTCTGAATTCAACGCTTATTACCGGGGGTGGAACACGACAATTTAGAAAAAAATATTCCTACAAAAGTTATTCACTTTTTTAAAATAAATGACTTCCGGTCTAAATATGCCATTTCTGGTGGGAGCCGGAAGTTGAAAATACTTCCAGTTGATCGGACACAGTCCATTTACTATTAGGAGATACTGAACTTTTTCTTTTATTAGGTATTTTAGACTTTAAAAGAGGTGGACGGGTGGTCTGAGACAACCTGCGTATTTGTACAATCATAGTCGCACATTGGCTCGGCAGAAAGATTAACATTTTCGTTACATTAGGTTATATTTTTACAGGTTTCATTTTCATTACATAAAGTAACATTTGTACAAGTTACTTTTTACATTCTCATCAGAGAGAATGTATTAGATTTGTGTAAAATTTGACCCCTAAGTTTTCATCAAATGTCCACGTTTTGGGACCCTCTGATTTGGATAAAATTTAAGAAGGATAAAAATTTAAGAAGTTGGAGCATTTAAAAAATTTTTGAAACCACTTTTTTTTAAATTTAAAAATTCTAATGACGGATCTTCGTATTACTCAAAAAGACGAATAATTTTTCTAAATGACTTTTTTGGATAAAAAAAAATTGAAAGACTTATAATATTTTGAAAATCCAAAAAAATAAAATAAAACTTGAATTAGAAGCCAAACAACGCACGATATGAAAAAAATCTAATGATGAAAAATGTTTCTTTTTGAACACCCTCTAGGATAGGCATAAAAACTTTTTTAATTTCCTTAAAAAATCGAAAATTCAAATTTTGAGCCAAATAACGCGAGATACAGAGAAAATGATAAGAAATATAATTATTGGCCTTAAAAAGATCTACAAGTTCTCCTTCGGCCATTTTTCAATAGGATGAGTAGTTTTCGTTTTAATCAAGGAAAACAGTGTTAAACAAAGACGAGCGCGAGTGCCCTGATGAGAATGTGTTCCTTAAGGTCGATAGAACCTTAAGTAAATTAGCTTTCGTTTGCATTCCATTCCATTTTGTAGTAATTTAAAAACAAATAGGTGCAAACGTCGCGACGCTCGCAAGCATCCCGAAGGGCGCAAGCGTCGCGAAGCGCGCAACACGGAGCACGAAGTGCGACGTGTGCGCGAGAATGTGCCCGCGTAAGCGGACAGATTTTTTTACATTAGATTAGCATGCGAATAAGATAATTGCATTAGGTCGTTCGGTAAGAAGGGTTACATTTTTTACATGTAACTATTCTGTATTTGAGTCAAAACTATCAAACATATTGACATTGCAAGTCATTTTCGTCCATTTTAGAATTTTCGTCATCTTCTTTGCGTACAAGCAAAACATCTCAAACAACAGTGAGAGGAGTTGGGTCACTATTGAAATAAGTAGGTTTCCGTGTTCTGTTAAGATCCCAGCTTGGATCCCTCAGGCATATTCCTTAGGATTGGAGAATGCGCACGATGAGTTCATGGTATTCATACACATTGAAGATAAAAAATAGTACACAAGACTTTTTGGCCTTTTTGCCTTAAGTATTTCCAACACGGAGGGATATTGCTGGAATCAAAACCTTATACGGAATACAAAAATATTTATTAAATTTATTGGCAATTTTAAAACTTTTTCTTTTGTATATCAAAATACACGATGGGTGATAAGGAACTTTGAGAAATTTTCTAGTTTTGACATCAGTAACGCAGTGTCATTCAAAGTAGTGGCCACATATATCTTAAATTTTAAATACTTTCGAAACATTTTGTAACAGAAATGAAACTGCGACAAATCTCCCCAGCGACATCTCTCACAAAGGAATTTTTCTAACAAGGATTGTTTTTTAGGTGTCCGCCTCCGATTCTTTTCACCTTTAACTCTCAAATACCCCACTTCATCAGCACGAATTGAGATTTTAAATATTTGAAGTTCAATATCTTCGAAATAACTAATCCAAAAATTTATAATATATAGGTACTTTTTGGGGTAGATATATTTCTAAGGAATTCAGTAAACATAGTTTTAAATATAAAAAAAAAACAAATTTAGCAATAAAAATAAGTACATCAAATTCAAAAAATGATTTTAGAATCGTAAAAAAATCCTTTTTTTCAAAATATTGCCATTTTATTTCTACATGACCAAATACATTTTTTAAATTAAAATTGAAATTTTACGCTTTAATAAAAAATATATCTATAGCATAACAGGAAATTAAAGACTTTTTAAAATAGAGTAAATTGATACCAAGAGCAACTTTCAAGCTGAACCTAACACACAATTAAAGGCGAATGACGTTGGGCCTGACAGGACTGACGACTGACCTAGCACGACTCTGTAAGACAAATGTTTAAAAATTTTGCTGGTGCAAATACGCACTAGTGGGGTATTTCAGAGTTAAATATGTGATAGACAATCAAAAAGTAAGACACACGTGGTTATTCTTATTTATAATTTCGCACAAAAATTATTTTTTTATTATTTTAAGTACTTACAGTCAACGTTATTTAAATGAAACTTGACACTAATTATTTGAAAGTCAAAACAAAGCTGTAAGTCCTTAAAATAATAAAAAAATCATTTTTGCCCGAAAAATTTAACTCCTTAAGGGCATGTATTACTTACTCGATCCCTACCTTACCGACATTTTTTTCTCTGTAACGCTATGTCTACATTTATAAAGATATCAAATTGAAAATTTACGAAATTAAAGAAAATATGCTAATGTATGTTTCTCTGGTCTTAACTTTTTGTAAAACTAAAAAAAATTTGTTGAAAAAATTATTTTTTTTAAAATGTCAATATTTAGGACCAGACAAACGTACTTTAAGGCTTTAGCTTCAAATATAGAAATTTTCAATGTGGTATCTCAATAAATGTAGACGTAGGGTTACAGAGAAAAAAATGTCGGTAAGGTAGGGATCGGGTAAGTAATACATGCCCTTAAGAATCATTTTGCGCAAATAAGAAAACACACGTGTCTTTTAATTTTTGATGTTCAATTACATATTTAAAGGAGAAAAAAATCGAAAGCTGACACTAAAAAACATTCTTTGTAAGTACAGTACAACTTGTTTAAGAGCTCGCTCATGGGCGGTTAGGGGTAATAATTCGGAAAAATAGGAAGCCCCCACTACTGGGCGTCGAGCTCAGAAATTGTGTCTGTGTGTGTGCGAAAATTGCGTGTGTGTTTGTATGAGTATGGTTTGTAGTGGGGAAGCTTCCGAGCTCATCAAGGCCATTGGAGCTCTTAGACAGGTTGTACTGTGGTTGTAAAAATTTAGAAATTTTTCTAAGTATCTTGTCTGCCCAACAATATCTCAACCAAAAAAATTTTCTTAGTACCTAATTGTAAAGATGTCAATACTGCGGCAATTCTCCCCAACAGCCACTCTCACTCAAAAACAATTTCTTAAGGTTAGAAATTTTTCTTGGGCGAGAGATGCCGTTAGGCAGTATTGCGGCAGTTTTACTATACTTACGACTATATACTTAGACAATTTTCTGGAGTAAAAGATACTACTATGGCAACTTGACACAGTTTTGCCATTTTAACAACTACTTAGAAAAATTTCTTGATTAAAAGTTGTTGTTGAGGAGACTTTCCGTAGCTTTGCCATCTCCAAAACTACTTAAAATATTTTCTTTGATGGAAGGTACCGCAGTTTTTCCATCTTTATAAATACTTAGAAAAGTGTCTGGGGCGAGCAGTGCCACTAGGAAGACTTGCTGCTGATATAAGCGATGCCGCAGAGGTGAAAATGAGTTCTGAGAGACTTGCGTCTTTTTCACTTTGATGTGGACCTTTTTTCCTGTATGAGAGATGCCGCTAAGGAGACAATAAGTCCTGGGAGACTCGTCGCAGTTTTTACATTCTTATCAGAGGATGTATTAGTTTTGTGTAAAATTTGACCCCCCCATTTTTTGTCAAATGTCGACGTTTTGTGACCCCCTGAACCCAAAAAACATGTTTTTATTAATGTGTCTGTCTGTCTTTTTGTAGATTTTAATTTGTGAGCACGATAACTTTCGAAAAAATTGACCGATTTCATTGGCCTTTGGTATACTCTTTTATTGTCCTAAAATAAAGGTCAAGTTCGTTAGCCAGCAATTTTTTATAAAAAGTGAAAAATTTGGATAATTTTCAGTTAAGGTAGTTGTCTCGCGGCAAAAACACTCCAAAGTTTATGCTCAGATAGATGTAAGATATCGCATGTTTTCCCCTAATCATTGGTCAAAAATTTTGACTGGGATTGTATAATCACATAGAAGCATCCTATATATGTATACACACATTCACGATATTGGCAACCCTGCCATTTTATTCTCAGAGAAAATGGTGGTGATGCACTTATACCCTCAAAATAGTATTGTCAAAATCGTCGAAATGTCATCTCAGTGTTGCCACATCGTCACTCCATACCACCGCCATGTGTCTCGCGAGAATAGAAATATTATTCTTTTCAATATTATATCTTTTATACTAAACGCACAATAATTTTGATTTTTTTTTTCATAAAATCCACACGATATTTTACTATACATCTGTAGTTTTTTAGCACAATGGTAAGATTCGTTTTCATACAAGACTTCATAATGTGGCGATTGCCCATGTTAGCTATAGGAGACCCATGCAAAAAGTACTGAACATAATTAAAAATGTTGCCTTTAGAAACACACAATGAAGCTAAAAATTGGAGCATGGTGAGATAACAATATTTTCTACATATTTAGAAAATTTTAGACAATTCCTAAGAAAGGTTCGATTTCGGCACAACTACCTTAAAAAAATTTTTTTCTTTTTAAATTTATAAATTCTGTTTAATGATATTCATAGTATTCAAGTAGTCGAAAAATTCATCATTAATACTTTTTTTGTAAAACAAAAATTGTCAGATGTATAACTTTTCAAAAATTCAAAAAAATAAAGATCATTAAAATTGATGTGCACTGATGAGAATGTGTTCCTTAAGGTCGATAGAACCTTAAGTAAATTAGTTTTCTTCAAATAAAAATAAAGTAATTTAAGTAAAAGTATATATCAGAAATGAAGATTGATAAGCGAAAGCAAGCGCGCGAAGTGTGATGAGAATGTGCTCACAAGGCACCCCTCGTTTCATTTTTATTTGACATAAAAAATTTGTTGAAGGGAATAAGTGCCACTGGGGGACTTGCCACAAATGAAATATACCAAAAAAATGCCTATTTCACTGTAAGAATTGTTGAGTCGAAGAGAATCCACTGTGGGTAGAAATGCCGTAGTTGTAACATGCCGTAGGTGTGATATGCCGCAGATGTGACATGCCTTAGAGAAACTTGCCTTGTGAGACATGATATGGACTCCGCCATGAATAAATCTGGCTTTTCTAACCGGGTTGTGTCCGGTCGCATTCTAATCGACGTACAATTTCGTATCCGGGTCACAGTTTGACGTTGTAGGATTAAATCCGATCGCAAAATTCTTAATTATGTGAAATAAATGTTGTACTTTAAGGAAGTTTTTTCACTTCATAGTATGTTACATTAAAAGGGTCAAAAGGCAACGATTTCATAAGTTGGAAGTTAGGTATCCGAGCGAAGCGAGAGCAGATATCACACGAGTGAAATCTTTGCGTCGATCCGAGTAACGTATACAATTTTTCATTACACCGCATATCGAAATTTCGACTTAAGATGCCTAGAGTGTCACGAAGAGTCTGAGGCTAAGTCCTGATGGGGTTCAGGGGCGAAGCCCTGGCGAGGGCCAAGGGACGAGCCTCCCGAAAGGAAAAAAAACCATTTCAAAGGTCATAAATATCGAGAACAGATCGAAAAACGCAAAACAACGTAAGCATCTCGAACGCGCCGAATGTGCATTTGGCGCGCGTTTGAAACAAATGACCTTGAAAATTGAACACAAGGTCCTACTAAACCACTTTTTCGTAAATAATGTATTTTAGAAGATAATTATAAATTAAAATGGATCACCCTGTATTTTAGATCAAAAACTACACGCGTTTTTCTCAAAGGAACGTTTTCGACCTGGCGTGCATGATTCAGAAATAACTATTGGACCGATCGGGCTGAAATTTGGATTAGTGATGGGATATCGAAAAAAATATATCGATATTTTAAATATCGATGTATTGGAAACAAAATATTGATATAATTAATAATCGAATGAAAAATATCGATAATATCGATATTTTCGATATTCATTATTTCAAATAAATAATTCATTATAATAATAATATAAACACATTGTTAATTACATTTTTTATTAAAGTATAAAAAGATTATACATCAAATAATATTTTGTAACATTATTTTTAGGATTTTTAGTTAACCTATCTTACCAAATAGTATTTATTTGATTTTTCTTCTTCAAGTTCAACCTGCAACAGAAAGTGCGTTTATAGAAAAACAAAAATATCTTTCTCGATCTTGTACCAAAACATTTTGATGAAATACTTACAATTAATATGCGTTGCTAATTGTCAGATTGCAACATTTGTTTGTTTCGGCAACAAAACCTTTTTCAGATGTTTTTTCGGCCTCCATATACTTCGTTGATTTCTGCGAGTGTTGATTCGCCTAATTAAACAAAAGAAACTATGTGGAAGTAATTCATTTGGAATGTAATTTCTGTATTCTTATAAAAAATGGATATTGTATATATTAAATATGCTGAAAATAAATATAATATTAACAAACCAGAGACTTCAAGGGACTTCAACCAGGCACTTCAACCTTCAAGTAGGAACATTCTTCAAGTATGAATCAAGTTCATTGTTGTGCTTTGATTGGTTCAAGTTGATTTTAAGATGAGCAAGGAGAAATGAGATGTGGTTTTAGATCAATACAATATATTTAAATTAAAGAGTAGAACAGAAGTCGGAGATAGTTACACGTTGCTAGCTAACGAAAGAATGAAGTCGAAAAGAAGTAGTCAGAGTTCCTTAAAGATGGGATTTACAAAATTGAATAATGTGGGAAAACCTAGAATACAAAATAAATATAAAGATATGTAACAAATCTTTTTTTTATTTCTTGATTTAGTTACGTTGCTAGTAGGTTGATTAAATGGAGAATAAAATTAAAACAAGTCCATTTAAATCCGCCCAAACAATTCACAAATTTATTTAGTTAATTCTCGAGTATTAATACGCGTATGATAAATTATAATCCATACTAGTACAAAACCAAAACAAAATCAAGATGCCCACAAACCTTTTCACACTAGGTAACAATGTAAATAATAAACAATAGCGAGAATAATAATACGAAATCCAACAAGCTTTCAACGATTACCTCAATTGGACAGGGCGTCATGAGATAAACGGGTTAGACAATCCCGTAGTCAACAAAGATGACCGGAGATATCGCTTCGTAAAAAATGGTAAATGGTCGTATAAATACATTACGCTGCAACCATAACAAAGCACGGAACCACGACTTTATTTATGCACAAAATTATCACCGCTAGAACAGATCTACAGACTTATGAGGCTCACCCCACCCGGTAACAAGCGATAAACTCAGAAGAATTAAGAATTTGTATTCCTATGAATACGCGATTTTTCCTCTATCTAAAAATACCCCAACTGGAAAAGAAAAACTGCAAAGTCTATTCCCCTCAATTGACTTAGTAAAATTTAATGGAAGCGTATTGAGAAGAATTAAAAAGTAGAAGAATGTAAAAGAAGGAATAGAAAAGAATAAAATAATTTAATTTTAAGAACGCTATATCGAATTGAAATTCATGGAATCTTTTTTAATAAAATATCTTATGTTAGACAATAAAAAGACAATCGGGTTTAATGAAATTTTTAAAGATTTCGAATGATCTCCATGGAATTGTTTACATTATTTGTAAGCATTCAAATGTAATTTTATCTTTGCTTTCTTTCTTTTAATACAAATTATTAATTTTTTCACATATTTCAATATTTTATAAATAATTATTCTTTAATTATTCTCCAAGGAAAATTATTATAATTATTGAAAGTAATAACTTATACTAACAACTATCAATACATATTTGTAATAGATTTATTTAATTTAATTAATTATTAATATTTTATTAATTTATTTAATTCTATTCAAATGTGTGAATTAAAATATTTTTAATTCGATAAAGACTGACTTCAATTAAGAAGAATTAAAATTTCGAAACTTATATTCCACATGAAGGAAATAAAACAATTTATGACACATATTTTGTGAAACAATTAGAAGGAATTAAATTATGTCAAAATATGACCACCTTTGCAGAATAGAAAGTATCGGAGTGAGGAGTACCTACCGGTACAATTTGAAGGAATTAAATATATTCAAAACACAGTCTCCTTTGGGGAATAGGAAATTATGCGGCAGTCGCTATGGAAATAGAAGTGAATTATTTTCAGAGTTATTCTATTCTTATAATGGCATTTTTAACACATGGAAAAATCGCGCATTCAAAAGAATTAAATGATCGTCAATTTAACGCTGAAATCTGAAAATATTAATTTTTCTGAATTCAACGCTTGTTACCGGGCAGGACAACGCCAATGCCAAAGCTCGAAATGAGCGTGGTGGTTGTCTCAGAGTGATCCTCTCGCTGCGAGATACAAATTAAAAGTATCAAGCAGTTTGAGACACTCACGAATGGAGCTTTATTCACGCCCATTATCGATATTCAGCAAGGTGACGATCCTGCCCAACGTTATTAAACTGCAAAAGGTTTAATTCGGTACCAATTTAATGCCTACAGACATAAAAAGATTAAATTATAAAATTAAAAACTATGTTGCTAAAGCTGGGTTGGACTAGAGTTAAAGAGATTCGTGCAATCGTCAGGCAGCAATATCAATATTACCAAAAGCTGTTGTCGATTTTTCCCAAAAACAGAAGTTTGTTCAACGTTGCTCCTTTCATTCGATTTCTTTCATACGTCATTATATGTCCAGTTTTGGAGAAAAGCCTTTCACAAGGCACTGAGGTTGCCACCACGCTGAGGTACTTCAGAGATATTTGCGATAAAATAGGATAAACAGATTTCATATCCAACCATGTGCGAATTGGGTCGGATTTAAGTGGAGCAATTGGGCTCTTTAGAAACATATTAAGTTCATCAGTTAGTTCATCGTTGTTGAGGAAACTGACATTTTTTTGGCTCTGAACAGTTTTCATCAACTCATGGTGTCTATTCGAAAGAGAAAATTTCGGCTTTTCTTCTGTGAAAAAAAGTAATCGTTACTAAATACTAATAATCACGATGCAAGAGTTTCGGATATATTTGGTTTCACGTTTAATTTTTCGACATAGATTTATTTTAAAACAGTATAAAATTAAAGTCAAGTCATAAGCAATTAATAAAAATTAATATTTGGTTATGAATTTTTATTTTTTTACGGTTAAATAAATAAGATATTCATCGCAGAGTTGTCACTATTATATTACGGGTTTATTTGTATTACTTATGCTGATATTCTGATATTTTAAAAATAACTTTAACTTACCGGTACTGACTGAATTCTGGCGTTCATCAATTGTACCTGATTCCAGAAGAGAGTCTGTTTTCTTGTGTGCAATCATCCCCATATTTTCTTTTATTTGATTTATTGTACGCACACAAGCTAGGGGATTCTTAAAATGTAACTTTTTAAAACTTGGATCTAACATACACGCAATGGCAAAGAAGTGAACAGATTCAATTTTACCAAACCGATTTTCTACTTCAGACAACACAGACTGTTTTAATTAGAACGCTGAATCATGTGTAGGCGCCAATTTCTGTTGTTGCTGCTTCTAATGGACGCAGTATCTCTGCAATAGCTTTTAGTTCTTCAATCTCCTTGGCAGTTACCATTTTGGGAGCGGATACGTACTTGTTCACAATTTCGTTAACATCTCCTCGTAGTAAAATGAAAAGTTTGATGATAAAAAATTTAGAATTCCAACGTGTGACAACATCTTGTTTTAATTTTAACCCGGTTTTTTTTCCTTAAATTATCACTTGCGTTTACGCAGTGCTTAAACCAAGTGACGATGGTCCGTACTTTTTGTACCAGTTCTGTTAAGCCTTGAACAGATTTAATCAATTTTTCGGCAACTAAATTTAGTGTATGGGCACAGCACGCCAAATGAAAATTTCTTCCAAGAAATATATCAACGGCTTTAACTATGTTGGCCCCATTGTCGGTCACAATAGCAGTTATCTTATTTAAGAAAATTTCCCATTCATCGCACACTTCTTTTAGCTTATCTTTTAAATTCTCTGCTGTGTGACTGGTCGATAATTCGTACGTACCTAACATTGCACTCATTAACTCTACACTGCGTGTGAAATGCCCTGTCACTCCCAACAAACTACGCGTGTTCATTGTATTGGTCCATGCATCTGTATAGTCAGTGTTATATCGGTAGATTCTTTTAAATATTGTTTATAGTCGGAAGACACTGTTTTATATTTTTCGTCCAGCAGTCTGGAAAAAGCCTTTCTATCTGGTATTTTATAACTTGAAACAGTATACTTCATCATACATCTGAATCCTTCTCTCTCTACAATAAATAAAGGCTCGCAATCTTTGCAAACCATAAACAAAATCTTTTCTGTAAGTTTTTTATGTTTCAGACCGCCCTCTTTGAAAGATGAGATGTTGTTAAAACTCTCTTGAATATTTTCTTGAACTTTTTTGACAAAAACATCCTTCTTAGATGGAGTAAATGGAATGTTTGGAGACGAAGTTCTTGTTGTGCTATCTGGTGTAGTTTTAATTTTTTCCTGCTATACAAAATTTAAACTAATGACGTCTTACACTAATCAAATATTTCTATCGTATTTTTACCAGTAGAAAATAAAATTTCTCTTTCAGGTTAAAATAAAATTAAATTAATATAACATAGTCCTTACTTTGAGTTTCTTGGCAGAATTAGACTCATCTTCAGTCAATATGGACAAATGCGAAATCTGTATGTGGTTTCGCATGTTTGACGTGTTTCCTGAACTTTTTATTTCTTTGTCACAGTAACGACACTTGGAAGTGTTTTTGTTTGTAGCGACAAAGTGCTTTCACAACGCACTTATTTTTCCCATCGAGAATAGGTATCAGCAGAGATATCAGTCTATTCAACCTGGATATAAATAAAGAGATTTAAGCTTGTTGCAGCATTTCACGAAAACATGTAAACAAACACAGAAAAATAGCAAAATCTGTGGAATGCCTTAAGGGCATGCTCTGCCCCATGGTTTGTGAAATTTTTTTTCGAAGTCACCATGGCCAAACGAAATGATATATCGCTTTCAAACTTTGGGATATGGAAAATGAGACACTAAATTGCGTTTTAAAATTTAATTTGAGTAGTAATTTTGAAAAAAAGCTAAGTCGGTAAGGTAGGGATCGGATTTTTTTTCAAAATTACTACTCAAATTAAATTTTAAAACGCAATTTAGTGTCTCATTTCCCATATCCCAAAGTTTGAAAGCGATATATCATTTCGTTTGGCCATGGTGACTTCGAAAAAAAATTTTCACAAACCACGGGACAGAGCATGCCCTTAAAATCCGCCATTGTGTCCACATCTTACCAATACGCGGTGTTTGAGGTCGCAAAAATGATGTGTTTGAAGTGTCGTTTTTTTATCGACAATCTTTTGGTTGTATGACAGGGGCTATCTGCTTATTTTCTGCAAAAAGAAATTTGTTTGGCTAAAAAGTGAATTTTTACAAGTGATGAGACGCGGGTTGAGGGGTGCGGGTAAACAGTACTTACAGCTGACAGGTCCAGTAATTATACTTAAGTAACTAGCACATGTGTAGTACGCGATTTCTCAAACTTCTCTTTTTACATGATTTTCGTAAGTGCTCGGGCTTTGAAGTGCATAGCGAGATTCGGAAAATTTTTCTGAGTGAGTGAAGCACCCTTGGAGTGAAGTTT
>UCOH01010059.1:0-40264 GCA_900474275.1 Synergus japonicus
TTCTTAATTGATTTCTTCTCGATCGGTTTTTGTTTGGAACTGATTTCTCCTCTTCATCTTCTGAATCCTCATTTCTAATTTGAGATTCATTTGGTTTACTCAAATTTTTCGGATTAGGACTTTTAACTTTATTCCTCTTCGGATTAGGACTTTTAGCTTGATTTTTTTTTGGATTAGGACTTTTAGTTTGATTCTTCCTAGGATTAGGACTTCTTAATTGATTTCTTCTCGATCGGTTTTTGTTTGGAACTGATTTCTCCTCTTCATCTTCTGAATCCTCATTTCTAATTTGAGATTCATTTGGTTTACTCAAATTTTTCGGATTAGGACTTTTAACTTTATTCCTCTTCGGATTAGGACTTTTAGCTTGATTTTTTTTTGGATTAGGACTTTTAGTTTGATTCTTCCTAGGATTAGGACTTCTTAATTGATTTCTTCTCGATCGGTTTTTGTTTGGAACTGATTTCTCCTCTTCATCTTCTGAATCCTCATTTCTAATTTGAGATTCATTTGGTTTACTCAAATTTTTCGGATTAGGACTTTTAACTTTATTCCTCTTCGGATTAGGACTTTTAGCTTGATTTTTTTTTGGATTAGGACTTTTAGTTTGATTCTTCCTAGGATTAGGACTTCTTAATTGATTTCTTCTCGATCGGTTTTTGTTTGGAACTGATTTCTCCTCTTCATCTTCTGAATCCTCATTTCTAATTTGAGATTCATTTGGTTTACTCAAATTTTTCGGATTAGGACTTTTAACTTTATTCCTCTTCGGATTAGGACTTTTAGCTTGATTTTTTTTTGGATTAGGACTTTTAGTTTGATTCTTCCTAGGATTAGGACTTCTTAATTGATTTCTTCTCGATCGGTTTTTGTTTGGAACTGATTTCTCCTCTTCATCTTCTGAATCCTCATTTCTAATTTGAGATTCATTTGGTTTACTCAAATTTTTCGGATTAGGACTTTTAACTTTATTCCTCTTCGGATTAGGACTTTTAGCTTGATTTTTTTTTGGATTAGGACTTTTAGTTTGATTCTTCCTAGGATTAGGACTTCTTAATTGATTTCTTCTCGATCGGTTTTTGTTTGGAACTGATTTCTCCTCTTCATCTTCTGAATCCTCATTTCTAATTTGAGATTCATTTGGTTTACTCAAATTTTTCGGATTAGGACTTTTAACTTGATTCCTTTTCGGCCTGGTTTTAGAAACTGGATCGTTTGAAGAATTCGTTTTTGCTTTGAATGTTGGTACATCTCCTTTTCCTGATGAAGATCCTTTTCGTTTTCTAGAAGGTTTTATATTCGCATTATTTGCCGTATTCGTCTTCATTTTTGGCAAATCGAGAGCACTCATAGAAACAGATTTTCTCAGACCTCTAGTAGTTGGTTTCTTAGATGCTTTCTGGTTCAGGCTTTCTGATAAATTCTTTTTAGGTTTCCTTGGAGGATTAACAACTTTTTCTGTAGAAGCTTTATCAAGATCGTTTGTAGAAGCTGATTTCCTTAAAATATTATCTGTATTCTTCTCATTTTTACCGTATGTTCTGGAACGAGTGTGGTACGCAACTTGATAGAGATTGCTAGTTGAATGTGACCTTCTCCGAGTTGATCCTATTGGCACACTTCTTTTAAATTTTTCTTTTGATTCTGATTCTTTCTTTTTTAGTGAAGTATCAGCTTTTTTCAATGGTTCTTTTACTTGATTTTTTTGAGATTTTGTATTTGGCGCTTTAATCGACGATTTGCTTTTAGAATTTTTTGGATTTAAAGAAGCTGTTTCCTTTTTGGTTCTTTTGGGTTTTTGCTTGGATTTTATATTATCTTCAGACTTTTCCTCATCTTCTGATGAAGAATCAGGAATATTTTTTTTTCTTTCCGGGCTTGATTGTGGACTAAATATACTTCGAGATCTCTGATTATTTGTGTCTGATGATTTACCTTCATCCTTATTCTCGGTTCTCGATTTACCAGTTTTAGAAGTCGTGGGAGCTACTTCACTCGAATTTGATCCCTGAAAAATAAGAGCATTATTCTACTACGGTTTTACATATTTTTAATACGTAATACGTCATAATACGTACCTGATTTTTACAAGATTTCGAATAGCACTTGCAAAACTCCTTCAAGCATTTCTCATTTCTTTTTACACAGCCGCAAGTTTTATTGCTACAGTTTCCTTTGTGGCATGTGCAGCCTTTTAGATATCTATAAATAATAGTTTAGAGTTGATATAAAAAAATGTTCATGATTGAAATCATTATTTAAAAAGAAAACAAGTTCTTCTAATTTAAAATTTAATTACGAAAAAAAATATTTGGATAATGACTCACTTTTCGGTTTTCGTCGTTTTAGGCATATTAATTCTGTTCTTTTATATCATTTGTGAACTGGAAGCATCAAATTTCACGAAACATTAAAAATCCAACAGGCTGAAAAATCTAAAAATCTGACATCTTGAATTTTTCCTAACAATATAGGCGTCCAATTTAGGTGACCTTTATTGAATATCAACTCATCAGGATTCGTTCAATTACATCTAAATGAACAGAAAAGAAGGAAAGCTATATGATTCGTGATTAATAAATTGCGGGAAATATCTCTAAATACAAATATTACAACTACACATGATAAATAATTTTTTACATTTCTTGTATTAAATAACTCTAAAATGTATTTTTTTTTCAATATAGAAGACATTTTTTATTACTGGGACAAGTACAAAAATACGTAACGAAGGCAGATGGTCAAACAATAATATTTTTACAAAGACGAATTTTCTAATTCAGTCTCAAAATCTCATTCCTTCTGCATTTGACACTATCTTTTAATTGTTTCACTCAGATTATCACAACAAAATGGAAACAAATACTTATTAAGTTCTTTCTACATTTACAAGAATTTTAATAATTAAATGCTAAATAGTGAGCTATTCTGTAAAAATAGTTACAGTCAATGTATAATTCGCAAAATGTATAAAAATATCACCTGAATAGTTTTAGTTATTAACCTACAGAGACATATCAATATCAGACAATATCAAATCGGTAAAATAAATTTTTAATTTAATTTAATTTTTTAACAGAACTAAACAGAAAAAGAACAAATTATGCTTCGAATTCTTTACAGTTTCTTGCATACAGCTTCGTGTAATTCTAACCGATGAGGGAGGAACCTTCTTTTACATTTTCGGCATTCACGAAGTTTTGAATTAAAGGTTTGAAGATCAACTTCCTCTGACTGAAAATCTAAAAAAAAAAGGTGAAAAAAACATTAAATCAAATGTTGATTTAGCTGTAAAGTAACTGAAATCTTAGTTTGCTAATTAAGAGTTTCATCCACTTTCTTAAAAATGCATTGCGAATAATTTTAACTGGGAGCTAGATAATGCGTCTTTTAATTTTTTACCTTGTAAAATCTCAGGTGGCGGACTTGTGACTTTGATTTCCATTTGATTCATATATCTACCATAAAGCGGAGGCGAGTATGTGCCAAATTCGTTTCGCGGAATAGTCACTGGAGGGAGAGGACTTCTTGAAAGCTCACGAGTAGGCTGCATGGGATCGAATGTCAAATTCTGCGAAAAGAAAATGTTTAATTTTAAGTCTCTTAAAGTAAGTTTTAGAAAATTAAAATTTTATTTTAAAAGTATACAACAAGCTTTTAAATATTTTACCTTTGTATCATTCAGTTCGTTTGAATTCTCTTTGACACTTGCAAGAGTTAAATTCTGGGTTTCTTCTAAACGATCTTTTAGCTGTGATTTCTCCACAATATTCATAGAGTTTGATTTTCGAAAACTTGAAGAGACCTTCTGGATAAATTTTTTCAATGGCTTATTCGACAAAGTATCGCTAGACATAGATCGATTCAAAGTTTTCGCTCTGGAAGCCTCAATCTCTTTATCTTTTGATCTATACTTTGAATTTGAAAGAGTAGCTTCAGCTGCTACTGCTTCACTCGAAAATGATCTTCTTAATCGTGTCACCTGAGATTGAAGGGCTTTCATTGAAATTTCTTCATTCGATACTGCTCTCGTGGCTCTGCTGTCGGTAGTTTTTAACGAATTGTCAACGTTTTTCTTATTTCTTACATTTCTCGTAACCCTTGAATTTTCTTTTTCAGCTGCATCTTTAACTTTTCCAACAGTAATACTAGACCTAATCTTCTTCCAGGTATTTGGTAGTTTTAAATTCGAAATACTCTCCCTACTTGATGCTAACCCAGATGTGTTAGTTTTCTTCAAGTTTGGACTTGATGAAACCTCTTTTATAGATTTAGAAATTGATTTAGCTTTTTCGGGAACTTTATTTTTGCTCTGCTTTTCATATTTTTTCTCTTCTTTTATCTCGTCTTTTTTATTACCTTGTTCTTCACTTTTTGATTCTCCACGATTTTTTCTGTTCCTAGAATTTATCATGGGGTTTTCAAGTAACTTTTTTGGAACCTTTTCCTCAGTTTCTCTTTCCACCGGATCAGTACAACTCGATTTACTTCTTTTCCTTTGCTTTTTATTATTCGTGTTAGTGTCTTTCGAGACTGATTTTTTTCTACTATTATTCGATTTATTGACTTCGACATTCTCTTGTTCAGTATCTTGACTAGAAGACCCTTTTCTATTCTTTCGAACATCTCCATGATTGTTTTTGCTTTTCTTGACTTGTGTGCCAGTTTGTTCTGGAATAGGAGACGACTCTTCATTATTTTCTTGAATCACTGATAAATCATTTTCTTTTTCAGGGGAGTCCTCATCAGTATTATAAGTCAATTTCCTCACGGCATCTAAATCAAAATTCAAGTTCTCAAGATCAGGTTCACTTGCATCATAAAAAACTTCATCAACTGAACTTAAAGATTCAGTTGGTTGCATCGCTTGTACTACTAGATGATTCTTATTTTTGCAAACTTTCCGGTTGCATTTACAGGATTCGCTACACTGCAGATCTTTCTTCATACATCCGCATATTCTGTTGGCACAGTTACCTTTACATGTGCAACCTTTATGTTTGCTGTTAAAAACTGTAGTATTCTGCTTCAATGGACTTTCAATTATCAAAGCTTTATTATCTTTTATACTGTGCAGAGGTTTCAAATGTTTTTTCAACGTTGCATTTTCCTTCTTCAATTTATCGTTCTCAATTTCTAATAATTTTATTCTCTCCTTCAGAATATTGATATCGAGTTCATTGAATGTAATCTCAGTTTGTGCGTATTTGTTGTCTTTTTGAGTGCTGTAAAGGATATACAATATTTGAGATTTTATTTTAGAAAAGGGCGAAATTTTAAGTGATAACGGAATACAGTTATAGATAAATTTATACATGTAGTCTAAAGAATAAATAATCGTACAAGATTAACATCATCTTCAGAATAGGTACGTGTCTTACATTCTTTATTCATGCTTATACAAACATTCGTGCAAATATTTGCACTTATATATAAGTACAGTAATTTTATTACCTGATAATCTGTTTGTTTTTGGAGGATTTTTTGACATAAGCCATTGCTGTGAAACTTATTTCGATACAGATTCAGCAATTATTAACAAACGGGCACAATCGTTGACAAAAATAGAATAAATATCCCAAATAATATTCTATATATTGTAAGTAAAAATTTTGAATGGTCGGTTAGACTTTATATCTACGTGTAACCTTTTCACGACAAGTCGATCATCAACTTTTGATTCTTGGCTCAATAAACAGCAAGAAGAATCATCAAATAACTGTTGCTGTAATATATTAATTAGATGAGAGTTTAGTACATATAAAAATCTACTTTTGTAAGCAGAAATTGTTTGAAACACTTGCAACTGTCATTTTTGCACATAGAGCTCTTGCGTTTTCTACTTTCTACACACACATGTGTTTTGGTTGCAATACGACAGGATACAATGCTGATTGGTGATTTAAAATTGACGCGGGAAAGGGATTTAAATTCAAATGTTCTTTTAGCGTCATCTGCGTCATTTAATTCATTTAGATTCATTTGATTCACAAACGTCACTGTTGATAAGTTAGATGATATAATTTAAAAAAATTAAAGCTCTTGTGGGACTGAAAATCAATATCATTTTTATTCTAATATTCATAAATTGTTAATTTTGCTTTCTTTCATCAATTTATTGTTTTGTAATATGGAATGCCTTCGATTATTGGAAACTTTGGATCTTATAGGTTATGCAGGAATCTGTCTAGGTACAGAAAATTCTCAATTTCTCCAAAATTCATTAATCATTTTTCAACAGGAAAATCATTTTCGAAAGTGTTTTTATTGGGGGAGAATTAATGGTGTGAGAAATGATTATCATATTGCTTATGGCTATGAAAAATATTGCCTCACTGGTCAAGTCTACTATTACAGGTAAATATATATAGAAGAATAATTTTTCAATTTATTTTTATGAATAACTTAATTTTAATATATATTTTTATTTTTAAAAAGCACCGATGGGTTGAATTGGTTATTAATGCCCAAGCCCAATAAATGTGGAAGATTTTTGTCACCTCTTGCGATAAATAAATTCGAAGGGGATCCAGCTGTTGTTACTAATGTATACAATTTGAATCCACCATTTCCACCAAACGAGGATCCCAAAAAATATTATGAGGTAAAATTGATCATTTTTTATATACCAAAGTTCTACAATCCTACCCTGGTGGAATATTTAATATTTAATTTTGAAGTTAGATTTTTAATTCTTCGTGTTCTGCAAAAAGTATGGAAATTCAATATTTTTTTCGCTTTGTATGCAGTTTTATAATTGAAAAAAGATTAGTACTGTAAAGCGACAAAATATTTACCTATAATTTTCATTGAGTAAAATAGAGAATGGAATTTTGAGCTTAACACTTGGGTCCAACCCAGTATTAATGCAAATTTCGGATAATTTGGGATTGGTTCGAAATGAATTTAAATTCCGAAACTTTCATCAGGGTAAATATCTAAATTAAATAAAATAAAAATAGTTTAAAATAAAACAAAATGTGTAAATAAATATAGGGAATAGTTCCAAAAGAATTAAAAGAAGAAGATCGTTTAGCAGCTACAGTAGAAAAGATAAATGAAGATGCAATGATTGTTCCTCGTGGAAGTTGGTATAAAAATCCAAATGGCGATATTAAGGAAAATTTCTCTTTTGAGGGATTAACGTTTGACGAATCTGATAAATTAAACTCTTATCTTCACGCAAGACTGCCTCAAAGAAAATGGAATACTAATTTATTAACAAGACCTGATTATAATTATTCATTTGATTTTCTGGATCCTATAGATGAAGATGTTCCAAAAGGTGACTTTAATATTTAGAAGAAAATAGCGGTGCAAGAGTTTTAGAATAAATAATTTGATAAAATATGCTTTATAGGATGTTGGAGTATTCAGAAAGAATTAGGAGGTCGTTTGGTGATTTTAAATAACATTTACTGGCCCGGAATGACATTTTATCATATTATAAATTCACCACATTTCGGATCAATGTATGTAGGGCCCGGGAAAAAGAACATTGATGTTCCATTTATGGTCTAATTAAATAAAATACAGTCATTCTTGATTTTGTTCGGTTTTAATTAAAAGCAAATTTCGTGAACTGAAATAAAGTTTTGAATTTTCCGCCAAGGTGGTCGGTAATGTAGAACGTATATTTTAGTTGCCTACAGATGGCGCTACATGTTTCTTCGTTCAGTTGATGCACAACGTCTGTAGTGGAAGTGTCAAAGTGTGGTGGAACAATTAAACGCGCAATAACCGGCTTGCCCAGTGAAATGTTGTGAAGATTCTGGAAATATTCTTTTAAATTAAAATATACCATTAAATATTCCATTAAATTCCATAATAAAGTTAGCTTTCTTTCATTTTATCGTTATTTTCAGCAGTTTATTATATCATCCAGCTTTTTTCATTTGTTTGGTATATTCAACCTAAATTGCAGTTTAGAGCTGTTAGTGCGAATATTTAGAAGCTTGGTTAATAACTTAATATGACGCAACTCAATATTCAAAATCTTTTGTGAGTCAATGGACAAGATTAGACTGGAAAATTCTTGACGTAAATTGATTTTGAATAAAGTTTTGAATTTGCCGCCCACGTAGTCGATAATGCAGAACGTATATTTTTAGTTACCTACAGATGTCGTCACTTGTATCTTCGTTCAGTTGATACTCAACGTCTGTAGTGGAAGTGTGGTGGAACAAACGCGCAATAACCGGCTTGTCCAGTGAAATATCGTCAAGAATCTGGAAATATTCCATCGTAAAAGTGAGTAAATAAGTAAATTAAATACTTAGATTTTGAATTTCAGTCAGTTTTATCGATTTTTCTTCAATGCGTTTGTTGTAGACGTAATCGTAAATGCAACGTTCGATCGTTACCATAAAATAATGTCAACCGGCAACGCCGGCTTCTTTCGTTTTGTCGTTATTTTCGGCGCTTAATTATTTCATCCAACTTTGTTTTCTTACATACGTTTAACAGTCTATCTAAATTTTATCTAATTAAAGTTGTCACTGAGGATGTTTCGGCACTTGGTTGATAAGTTAATATAACGCAACTCTACATTCAAAATCTTTTGTGAGTCAGTGGACAAGATTCGACTGGAAAATTCTTTGAAAAGTTAAATTTCGGTTTCTTCCATGAGGCAGTTTTTGAATTAAGAGGTTAGTTTTTAAGTTTAATAATTTTTTATGGATGCGCCAAAAGAATTGTGTTAATATTAATATTACAGTTGGGATTTTCCACAATTTCTGTCTCGTCGAATTTCGCAATCTTAATCTCATTTAACCTGTATTAGATATTTTTCATATTTGACAAGACAGAAATTTACAACTCCGAAATGATTTTTTTTCCTTGAAAGAAGAATAGGTGTTGTAAACTGATAAAGTTTTACTTTCTTTTAGGTGCTTTTCAATAGATTGAAAGTAATCTAACGGATTTTGTGGATTTTGCAGTTTATGATTTCGGAGCAGAGATTTATCCAATTATTTATTGATTGTGAGCTGAAAAATATCTGTCTGCAGGTTAGTTTATTAACATTTTTTTGGGATTTCACGAGAATTCATGACCAGTGGTTTAATATATTGTCTTTTCATTGTCCACGATAATTTAAATGGAAATGAAACAAGACGATCGTAGAGACACGATATTACGGTATGTGCATATAGACAGTGAGTATAACCCTGGTACAGAAATAATTCTTGAGATAATAAATTAATCTCATTGTCGTCGAATTACTGAGAAAGTTTCTTCGCAGTTAAACCTATTGTAACATGGGACTTCAGTTCCGAACAGTAATTCTGCTGGACCCCTGTCCTTTCATCGATCCTTTTCAACATCTCGGCTCGTGTTCCTTTTCTTCCCCGAGTTCACTGCTCATTTATTTTCTCGTAATCTGAAGAAAGGGGACAATTATTGATTAAACCATGAATGAGGATAAATAATTATGAGTAAAACTCATATTATACAACTTGATTTTTTCAGTTGTAATTATGACGATAGTATTTTTTTATTGAGACTTTAAAACGTTTAACATGTTAGTACGACTGATTGTACGACTCCTTTAAACATTGAGGATTGGTGTTGCAGGTTTGAAACCACCATTGGAATTTTGATTGGGTTTCGTCGTTATCTTCAACGACGGCTCTCGTCTTTCGACGATCGTATAACAAGCCAGTCTCAGATTTTACTTTTGCGCGAAGAAATCAATGGTTCACTGATAACCTCTTCTGTTAGAAGAGCCCTCGGGCTTCCCTGTTATCTGATTCGTATGCACGGGCGGACTTGTGCAGTCATATAGTCGATTCTGCGCACGAACTTCAGGTTCCGGTTCCTATTCAAGAGGTATCCCCATGGTCATGCACCTTCTCTGTCATATATATATATAATTATATATATATATGTGTGTATATGTTTCGACTTACGTTTCGCGTATATCCGTCGTTATAAACTCCCTATTCAACTTCAGTCCAAACTTCTAAGCTCGTCTGTGGATTCAGAAAGACAGGTTGTTTCCTACGTTCCGGTGCACTACCGTTGAACTCTTTCAAGCTGTTTCAGCTTGCTGAAACTTAATTCTATAATAAGACTGGAACAAAAAGATCTAGAACATTGATAATTAATGAAAAATTGTCATCGTTTAGCCCACGGCTCTTAACAAGGATTTAATCTTTAAAGTTCGTTGACCCTTCGATTCGCTTTGTCGTTCCTTCTCGGTGCGTACGAACGAGCAGGAGAAATCCTAACGGGATCTAGAGTAAACTGCAAAAACGACTGAAAGTATTGGACCGATTTCTTTGTCCTTCTGAGTAAGCTTAAGACCGTTGGTTTTGTGAACAAACGTTGAGGTCCTTTGGTTGAAAAAAAAGGATATTCAGTCTAAAATCGGTCAGTAAGTAGCTCTCGATCTTAAAATTGGAAATGCGGTGGGAATTGTGTTAGATCAAGGGTCTGATGATTATGTTTCCCTAATTTGTGGGTCCTCAGAATGAGCCTAATTACATTCTTGGATAATGACTCTGCTTTGAGAAACCATGAATTTTCAGGGTGGCCACTTGTCAAGAAAGTTAGGGAATTGTTAGGGGGAGAAAATTTATAGAGAAAGTGCGAGTAGTTGTCAGGGAAAATAGAAATTGACATTTATGCTAACTATGTTAGTTTTTATGGTTTATATATCAGATTTTAGAAGCTTTTCAATGATGTCGATAGATTATAAAGAATTTCCAGGCTTTCTTTGGGTTTCTAATGACTAATTTAATAATTAAATTTAAAATAAATCATAAAGAAAGAGGATGGGCATAATAAATATTGAAGGCAAAAGAAACATCTGTGCCACCTTTTCATATTTTATTTCCTTATGCACGTGTAATCGGTGATAAATTTCTACTTTGACAAAATACTTCTCTAGACTATAGAGTTAGTTTGTACTCCATCGAGCATCCAACAAGATTTATGATTGGTTATATAGCAAGATCACAAATGTTTATGGCCGTACCACAGAGTTGTAAAAACAAATTCAAAGTCTATGACTATTCATGTGAATGCAAAGAAAGCTTGAAGTACACCCTACACACAACCGACACTGCAAGTAATTTATGAACCGCGGATAAGACTACGAAGATTCAAGTTTTGTAGTTTAAAATGCTAAAATAATTCGTCACTCCCTCCTCTTTGTAACGCCAAGAAATATCAATTAGGATTCAATAGTTTCTCCACTCTTCATCAAAACTATCAAAAATAGAATAAATTGAAACTAGCGGCGTAGAAATCTCTTCAAAGTGAACAAGACACAGGCAAATAATTCGTTATCGATGACTGATTCTGACCACAGTAGTTTCTCCCAGCGCGATCCAAAAAGAAAAAGGACAACAAGTCGCGCAGTGGGTCTCGTTGCTCAGCTTGAATCCTTCGAATTATGGCGATGAAAACGGCGCGCTCAGTAATGCGTGAGAACCGCACATTTAACGCGAGAACTGGTTCTAGAGAGGTTGTAACATGGCGCGATGTTGTAAAGAAACGAATTGGTTGAAACAAACTCCTGGACAAGTTACTGTTAAATTCGCCAATGGCTTCAAAGCCTCTTTCGCTGAAACGATCCGCAGCATTTACATGCAGTACCGCGGAATTAACTTTTTCCTTCTCTCTTTTTGACCTGATTCATATTTGTGATTCGCGGCATTTATTTTTAAACTCGTGTTCGGTTCATTCACCTGCTACGATCCTCCACGTGTCCGTCTCAGAAAACGAAAGTTGCCTCTGGTCTCGTTACGTCTTCCAAAAGTGAATTTCGATCATTTACAAGGTGGTTGAACGATCTTGCAATGTGCGCTGTCTGTAAGGTGCTTTCCAAGAAATTGGGCGTGGTCAATTGGTACAGTCAGGGAATGTGGGCGTGGCGAAGCAACTCAGCCAATGATAGAAGTGGGGCGTGTCTAATAAGTACAGTCAACGTTAAAAGTAATAGTTATATCGAACTTTATGTTCCGGGTTTCTTTGATTATGATTATAATGTTAAGGATATGTATCATTAAAGTTAACGAGATTCACTTAATGCAGCGAACTAGTAGAAAATTTCCGGAATCTCCCTTGTAGTACAGAATTTCCCTTGGGAAAGCATTTAACTACTCGTGGTTTACCGGTATTTATCTTATTATACCCTAGAAAACATCAAAACACTCGGGAATTCGAGAAATATGTTTTTGTCATAGACTTGTGATCCGCGGGGTCAAAAGATATCGCGAATCAAGAATGCTGAACTGACTTTACTTCTATATAAAGCTATAATGGGGTGACGAGGCTTATCGTTGAACGTATTAGGACGTACGTATTTATATCGCGTCACCAACCGCACGTTTCCGATATTACTGCTGCATTATTTTAAATATAAGCATTATGTGCTCCACTCGTGCTTTAAATCGAAATCCTATTTCAATATTATCCCCATGCATCGAAGTTTACTGAAATATGAAATTCTTTTCTTTCATTTTATTTGTATTTTTCTTGACAAAAAGACCATCGGCATAGAAAGAGTCTTTTCACATGGAAACAAAATGTTGAAAGGTTGTTAAATGCATATCAAAAAGCGATTTAGCCTTTGGAGCTGACACACTGAAAATAGATCTTGATGGATCATTGCTTACGGATGTTCCTGCAAGCAGGAGAATATTCCCTTGAGAGATTTTCGATTTGATCGGACATGCTGATTATGCTTCGCGCTTTAGTATACATTCACCGAGCCTTTATTTGACTAGAATAAGGGGATAGTAACATGGGGGTTATGGGGGCAAGTACGCACAAAACGTCCACCATTGTAGGCAGCTGTTCACCATGCCCTACTGCTCTCCCCCGCATTCCACGCTTATGATCCCCATATATATTATATATACAGTTATACACGTTATGCTGCTTCCTCCACCTTTATAATTTTTTTTTTTAATCAATCCCTGTTTGTAAAAGCCAATCATCAGTCACTTATTCTTGAATACACTCGTATACTCTTTATAGGATTAATATATTACAAATAGTAGTTGTATCTTCATTATCTTCAATAATCTTCATATTTCTTCACTTCAACAGTCTAAAAACGAAGTGTAGGTGAGAAAAAATTGTACCAAGAAATGGAAATTCTAGAGGTAGTGAAAGAAATCCATCTCAGCTTCCAACGAGATACGAATTCTACAGTGCTCTTAACTTGGCTTTTAATTAATCATGATTAATCACGTTAATTGGCGCAACTAATATGAACGCGCCGTCCTACTGCATCGTTTTGCATTCTTCGCATTGGAAGGTCGTCATGCACGACGAGTTTCGTGCATATGTAGTGTGCATATGGTCTTTAAATTCGTTGCCATAATCCTTATCGGAAATGAGATATTTGACGTTTTAAAATTTAAAGTTTTTGTTTATTGAGTACTTCGTGTTTAAACTCTTCTACAATCAAGCAAAGCATGTGATAGTAGCAATGGAAATTATTGTCATTTTTTTTATTCCTTTTGCCGGCAAGTATTCAATACGAAAATGAGTAGGCGAAAATTTCTGATGAGTATGATCCCTTGGTTGTAATTAACTGTTCTAGAGGAGCATAAATCACGTGTATGAAAGCCCTTTTTTCTACTATTTTTTTCATGACACCACATTTCTTCTGTATAAACTGAATATACTTTCTTATGGATAATTAAAATAGATAATCAGAAAAGTTACGGTCCTATATGCTTGTGAGAGCATCTCGTAGGTCGAAGGACCCTTCATTCGACCCTTCCTTTGGTTCTTGTTACATGACATCGTGTAAAAGCAAACCAAAAGTTACACAATCCGTATGTTTCCTTTTCTCCTCTTCGTTTTTTCCATTATCTTCTCCCAACAAGTTGAACTTCATTTCAAAATATGCAAAATTTTTCTTACAAGGGGTGGAATACCCTTTATTTATCTTTTCGTGGCTAGGGATGCCTCTCCAGTTGATTTAACTCGATTCGATACAAAGGAAACGAAACCATAGAATGCGACGTGGTGGTAGTAGTAGTAGTGGAAAATTTTGTCCATCATGGACTACGGGACAATCAGGAATTCTGTGGAGGGCGATGCCCTAATATGACAGTTGTTATTATAGTTGACGAGACAGCACGTTGACTATGAGTTTATTTTTATGCCTTATTCTTTTGCGTATGCTGAAAAGCCGCTTTGAGAAAATAATTAAACCTTTTAAGCGTCCTCGCTTTCGGAATGTAGTCTCTTGAAAGCCGTCCTCTTTGAAGAGGAAGCAATTATAAAAAGTGTACATTTTATTTAAAGATAAGTTTCTTTGTTTAAACAAATTATACGGGCAAGAATAATTTTAAAAAATTTTGATAGCGAAGAATAGCTTGATAGGATAGATTTGATGATAGTTATTCGTTGGTGCCACGCGTCAGATAAATAAAGTCATACGTTCTTAGCATAACGTTTTCACACGGTTGAGATTTATAGCTTTTCCCCCTTTTTTTGTGGCAAATATTTGGAAGAAGATAAGACCCATTCTGTCAGCTGTATAAAGGGTTTTGAGGGCTACTTAGGGAGCGATTCCTTCAGGAAACATCCTAATGGGCATTCAAATAACCGACGAGCGCTATTTCCGGACGCAGAGGACTCACATCAGTCGTGGGACGCATTTACCATTATTTTTTTTCTTACTCGATGCTCTCTTCAGTGGATAAATGACCGACTGTTATCTGAGGACAATGGCTCGATTATGGCGAATCGTATTCACTTCTTTGTACAGAGCTTAATTCGATCAAGTATCGTCGTTGTGAAATGTGTTAAGATTGAAATGCCTTTCATATGTATACACCTCACGACCCAGCGATTTTATATATGATAGGTGTAATTCTCTTTTATTGAGATTAAAATAGTTATTCTCTCTTTTGCATGCATACTTCGCAATTGATGGTGGAAGTTATGATGTGCTTGAAATCGTTTATTCTGAATGATATAAAATTATGAAGCACAGGGTGGCCACTTGTCAGGGAAAAGTTAGGGAAAATAATTTTATTAGGGAAATGTCAAGGAAATTCGAGTAACTGTCAGGGAAAAGTCAGGAAATGTCAGGGAAATTGAAAAATTGCATCTTGTAAGCATCCTGAAACATGAATTGAGAAAATATTTCCATTTCTGATGTGGAATTTCCTTTGCTTATTCGCACGCATTATTCGTCGCCCAAGGTTCCGATAAACTTGCGGTCGTGAAACGCGTTAAGATTAGAACTGAATACCACCCAAGCGGTGCACCGACACCCTCGAGGTCTGGGTTAGATCGAGACCTTAAAATAGTTTTCATGGAGTTTACCGTGCGTTCCGAGGTGAAGGTTAAGAATCCATGATGTTTTATGTGTCGGAAATGAAGATCAGAAAGGGTAGAAAACGAAGAACAAATTGCGTAGCACTTTTCGTCAAAAACGAGGAAAATATTAATTAATCTCGAATGCAGTTTGTCCTTAAGAATATTTAAAGGAAGAGAGGATAGTGGAGAGACACAGGTGCAATATACCAATTCACAAGTTTTAAAACGCCAGTTTGTTTCTCATTTCGTAGACGGAGTTTCATGTGTGTATGTTGGTAACTAAACAACGTACTTATGAAGTTGTAGCAGCTGGTTTAAACCAAGTTCCTGCTTCGTCATGCTCGGTTGACTATAGGTTCACAGGCGGAAAGGGAGACTCAACAAATGTACTTTGAATTTCCTGATGCGTTTCCATCGCCACGTTAAATCTTCTAGATTCTTCACTGGCACTTATTTTGCTTTTGATAAGAAACTACTACTGTTTTAGAACTCTGTAAGAGACCATAATTTTAGGTTTAGATGGAAGCAAATAGTGGAATTTAAAGTTTATTTAGAGGACTTATAGTTCTTAAAGGATAAGCTAAGCTCATTGCTTGCATTTTCTTTCATATAAAGGCTTCCGTTTCATTTCTGTTCTTCACGACGATAGGCGGTAATAGACTGTTTCTTTGGCCTCTCTGACCCGAGTCATTAAGATAGATACGTCCGTTATGAACTGGACATGAATCCATTCGTATCGGAATTTGCTCTTCTTCGATCTCGCGGAACGATTCCTGCAGATTTCCTATCTCTCCACGCCACGATCTCGCATCCGAGAATCAAGATGCGATTTATAACATCTATTTCTTATAGAAAGATGACCTTTGATGGAAGTAGAAAAGGGGAAATATTCTGTATTATAGCTAAACGTTCTTAGAATCTTGATCCACTATATAGAGTGGATCAATAATAGAGTCTTTAACCTATGGAATGATTGGATAAGTTTTAATGGTAAGGAGTGAAACCATCTTTTCTCTACCCGAATTCTTATTAACTTCTCTAGACTCGGCAGCTATCCCGGAAGAAGTTAACTAAGAAAATAAAGCGCAACAGAGAGTTTTCGTTTTTCATCTATGTTCTTTTAGAGCTTCTTTTAAGGCTTTTTCAATGGCGGAGGTTAAAGCTCTAGTCGAGCAAAGGAATTCTAAAGCTGATTCCCTCATGGAGAGTCATGAGAGGCTCGTTGCTCGGACGCTGCCCGCGGATCGATTATCTCAGCAGGAAGTTTTTCTATGCTGTTTGTTGCTTCCATAATGCGGCACTGTACGAGTGAGTCATAGTGACCGTGCCCGATAATCTCTTGGTCTATCCGCGGAGGAAAGGGACTCTTAAGCCGATATAACGCGCGATCATGTATGAAAAAAGAGGAGGTGAGAAAGAGAGAGGGCTTTTGGAGTAGGAGAGGTTACCGTTCTCTCTGGATAATAATGTCGGTCGGTTGTACGGAATAAAACAAGAGAAAAAAGACCTCCACTAAAGGAGAGGTACTCTAACTTGCAGCTACTACCAGCTAGAAACCGTAAACTTCCATGAGATCTAATGAATGTATTGGTGTTTTGTTGTCCTTGCCACCTTGTCTAGCTTTTTTGGATTTTTTTATATATCCAGTGATTTCTAGATCTATTCTTTAAGTATCCCCTTCAGCAGCCCTCATCTTTCAAACCCCTCACCTTATTCCTTAGGTTTAGAAGCAACAGAAACCATAAACTCCGCCATAGGATCAGGTGAATGTGTCGTTAAACGTCTTGTAGTTAAACGCTGTCGCTTCAAGCTCTGGCTATAATGTCAGCTGAAGAGATTGCATCGATTGCAAGAGAAGAGAAGCCGTGAATAAAACTTGTCTAGGAATATACCCTTTACGCGTCCATGTTCGTATGTTCGGCTAGGTGCTAGTGCTAGGCCGACAGTGCTTATGGGGTTTCTTTCGACACACAGTTTCACTATCGTGTTTGTATCACACGCTCGCGAGTACCGTGACTTGGAGGTAGATAGGTAGGTTGGTTGGTAGGTAGATAGGTATGCATCCTTGAGCAAAGCAAGTTTCGAAAACAACGCTATCGATCTAGACATTCGTTGTACTTTCAACTCAACTCTTTTGTCTCGAAGCTGTCTCCTTACTTTTCTACTCCAGTTTGAATTAAAAGAGCTTGTGACTAGATAAAAGTGTGGATTTGGTTCCATCAAAATGCTTTCAGATTCGTCCCTCTGATGCTTGCTTGACAAGTAAACCTTGGATTGATGAAAACTGATTGATCAAAACTGAATGATCAAAACTGAGGAAGTAGTAGAATTCAGAATCGTTCGAGACTTTAATAATGAACACTTTAAATCGCTCACTGATTGAGTTGCTGGGCAGGTTCTGCATAAACACTGGAAATTGATATCGAGATTGAAATTCTCGACGTTAATTATCAGCAGTTACTCTTTTACCTTTTTGTAACCATCTAACGAGGATGCTACTTTAGATTAAACATCAACAATTTACTTTGCAATTATTGTAGATTTGTTCTAATCTAAATTGGACCCCAATCATAATTAGACCTGGATCCATAGCCTGAGCTATGGATAGGTCTGAGCCTCCTTTAAACAAAGAATTTTAGAAATGCATAATATTTGGAGATACCTGATGAATCCGACCACCAAGAGTAGGTTATTAACGATCCGACAAGCTATTTATATAAATCGCGCGATCTTCCTTGTCAGGTATATGAAGGTGTTTTAGGTGATATGTGTCGGATTGAAAGCGATGCGGAGTACGTTTGAGGGTTTCAGATTTGAAAATAGACGGAGAGAAAAAGATAAAAGGGAATGATGTTATCCAAGTTTTCGTAATTAAGGCGTTTGGCCAAATAGACGTGTGTGTGTGAGAGGGAGAGAGAGGGAGCGAAAGAGAGGAAGAAACCGGTTATCTTGCATTGTAAGTAGCCCGAGAGATTTCTCTACCTGTAAATTTAGCTTAGGTGGTGGCTATTTCTAAGGTCCTGGGCCTCAGGACGCCTGCACCGCATAAGCCGCAGAAATATGCGTAATATAGTCAGGCAGGAAGAGAAGACACCTTTCTACAGGCGTGTTTGGAATTTTATTTTTCTTACTAAGGACTATTTCTTTCCTGGAGTGAAGCCCAAGCACCCTATCATCTAAGATAGGCCACATACGTACCTATCGACTAATATATTAATTTAAATGTGTTAGCTCATCGTCTAACTTACATATTATAATAATTCTGATAAAATTCAAGCTCTTTGCAGAACTAAATGTTACGCGGATCAAATTACCTAGATATAAAAACCTAGTTAACCAAGAATGTTATAAATTGGCAGATTTTATATGACCTGTCTCCACGGAAAATATGGGCGCAATTATCGTAAATTTTATAGACCTCTTGCATGTTGATCGTTTATTAACTGTTTTTTGTTGTACCTGTTGCTTATTCAGACACCCTGTTGCCAGCTAGTCGGAAATTTGCAATTCGAAAATAAATTGCTTGTCAGTTGGCAAAAATGTTGGGACTTTTTCTAGATAGTACATATGAATTGCATGTAAAGTTTGGAGAAACTCAGAAATTGTTGGTTGATACTATTAGTTGGTTGAATGAAAGTAAACGTTCTCTTGCAACTATTGTACAATTGACCGCAGAGTAACCGAATTATCGTAGATTTAAATAACGAACATGATTCAATTATTCTGCAAAAGTCCCTTTAAAGAGTCTGTTTTATCCCATATCGGGGATTATGTTTAAGTAATATAAAAAGGCACTCCTAAAATAATAACATGCGTGCGAATGGCGATGAGAAGAGTATGTAAATATGACGTGTGTAACTGATAAGATCGGAGAATAAATAATGGCGGTTCGTTTCTTGGCCCGAAAGGATTGCAACTCATTGCTAGCGTCTAGTCCTCCTGATACTCGTTCCGAGAATCGCTTTGAAGGTGAACAAGATTAGGCCTCAGCTGAGAAGAAGTTGGTCCTTTCTCAAACAGAAAACGAATAGCTTCTACTTGGTTTTTTCGTTGGTTCCCTTCCTGAAACCTCATGGGTATACCAGAGGTATATATACTACATAAATGACTACTGATTGAAAAATATTATTTAAGACTAATCTGATCAAATCAAATGAAGACCTAACCCTGGATATTTTATGTAAAGTTTGTCTCGAATTTTTTTTATAAATCGTATTTCCGTGCTTTAAGCGCACTGCAATTCTAAATGAAATAGACAACTTCAGGATACATCTTCCCTTTGTTTGCTTTGACGTCGGCACGCTGACCACCTTTTCAGTAATATTATACTGAAGCCAACGAATACCGGAACCAGGGTATCGTGGCGAAAGTATCGCGAAACTAACATCGAGGATTTTGCGATCGATCGAAGCCCTTCGTAGTACCAAAGTTGTACTTCACGGATCGGGAGGTAAAAGAAATTTCCCTGAAATTTCGGTTTCACATATAAATCAGTCGAGCAAAATAAATGATACAATTTTATTCTTCGTCTCCATTGGTCTTAATTTAAGAATCTTTTTGCTTAAGATCTCTGTTAGTTCCTCATTAACTTAACTAACGATAATAGTATTGTTACTCGACCTAAAAGAATAAATTGATAATGATGTCTTTTCCTCTGTTTTAGAAACGACTTGCGTTCAATTTAGGAGTCTCAGCTTTACTGAAGCCATTTTATCGTATCTGGGAATTTATTTGAGCCCTTTTTTTTGTCGCTTTGAATGTGGAGTTAAAACTCCTACCTTTCACGCGACACTGCCTCATCCGTACTACTTTTTTTTGTATCTTCATACAATGTTTCTGCAGACACTAATGGTATGGTCTCTGGCGGCGCTAATGTTAAAATAGATACAAACGAGCATATAAATGACATATATGTGTGTATACTTGATGAGATATGTTCAGAAGAACCGACACGGTTCAACTTTAGCTTTACGTTGGACACTTCCTATTAATTTTCGGGATCTTTTTTTGTGCTTGGATGCCTTGAGGCTACCGAGAAACAAAAACTCGTTAGCGTACTGGGAATCTTTTTATCCAATTCTTGGCCACCCGACTCTCCTATACTATTTGATTTACGTCTTTCTGTACGGTGCTCTGAAAAAGGATTATTTTCTTCATCGAAACCCTTCATTTTCTCCTCATAAATAGAATATTGTTCTTTTTGTTTATTAAAATAATTCAAGAAAGGCTGATTTGTTAAATTTTGATTTGATTAATCAGTCTTCTGACAGTCGAGCAATTTACCGTTTCAAGCAGTATTATTATAAATCACTGAACGTGTAATAACGAGCCTCACTGATTACTTACTTTTCGGAAGTCATCTGTATCATTACGATCTTAAGTATCTCATTATAGGAATTTTAATAATCATCAGCTAAGGCACCTTCTAACGATTATTGCCGACCCTTGTTTTCTATTTTAGATTTTTAGATGCAAAAGCATTTTGAACCTCTGTTTCGAAAGTTACGTTCCTAATCGCTCAATCATGTCCTCATGATTTTATAATAGCGGCTTATTTAATTATTTTTAAAGTCTAGGGCGTTCACTTTAGTCTCAGATAATCGTAGGCCCTTCATGCATGACCAAGTAGAGGTATAGGTTTTCATTTTTGACCAGTCATCAGGGAAACAAAGGAATATTCGTGCCGATGAGTTCATCGTCTTTCGACACAATGTCGAGTAAAATCAAGTTGCTTGAATAAACTAGAGATCGTTCGATCCATGGTTCGATCCTCGATCCTTGTTCCGTGGATCTCTCGTTCTCTTCGACCGGTTCCACCTGGGTGCACGAGTACTCATCGCGTTCTCTGGCACCTTTTCTTCTGAGTCCACAAGACCATAACAGCCGCAAGAAGTTCGCCAAAGACGCACGTGTGAATCGACCTTGCTTGATTTTTACCGGGTTCCAGCCTCCGTCACCATTCTCTCGCGAAACACTTGTTCTTTTAATCCAAAACTGGCAGACTGACATAAAAAAAAAGAATAAAATATCGAAAAGCAGTGCAATTACAAGGGTGCAATTAATCGTCGATCTACTGCTGATGCTTGGCCCACCAAAGGCACATTATTGGTCCAAAAGCTCGTTATTGGTAATAACTATGACCTGCCAAGTGCAGGTCATAGTTATTACTACTTCATTGGCGTGATAATGGCAGCCGAGCTTCGGCAGTATTTTTGCTCACTCTGGGCGAATGTTGCAAGGCGGCAAGTTTAGAAATGCAGGAGAAAATGGTAATATGGTAGAAGAAGCAAGAATTTAAAAAAAAAGAGGGATGAGAGGTCCACGATATGGGAGATGGCAGAAGGCTATTTTTATAATTCTAGCAAAACTACTCCTTTTCACCCTTCATTTCACCCCTTTCTCTCGTTGTGAGATTCAAAAATAGCAACAACGAACAAAGAGGAAGATCTTCATGTGGAGACTTTTGGCACTGATGATTGCTTCTCTACCAATGTCCACGTGATGCTTGTAGGTACATCGTGACACATTAAAGAGTGAAGAAAAGGGAGTCGATGTTTTGTGCGAACGAAATAAATGATGAAATGACACGAATGGCGAGAATGCATTCAGTAATGGAACGATAAGTCGAGAAGCTTCTCACGTGATTCTATAATCTATCATAGCTGTGAATTCGCTTCAGGCGTAATTATGAAACTTGCGGAACACGTGTTGCTAGTCTCAAGACTGTAAACAAGTAGCAAAAAGTATAATTACTCAGAAAAAGTATATATACAGTTTCTCGGGATAATTTTTCACGAACCTATGAATCATAGATATCTGGTTCAACACTCCAGGCGTTGTATAGACTCATTTGAATAGTCTTTAAGGAATTTTAGATTCTACAATTGTGTGGAGAAAAATTGCCGGTTTTGAAACTGCTGCGTGAACGTTTAGCCTCGCTTGTACATTTTACCGACACTAATGTTCCACGCAGTACCCGTTCACTTCTTTCAGTTCGCATACACCTAACTCGCCGTTCATTCGCCAGCACATCTGGCCACATCCAAGGTCGGCCAATCAACTTTATAAAGGGGCTACGTACGCGTACGGACGCAATGGTAATATCCAAGGACAGGGCTCGGTTCGATGCTTTATTTATAAATCTTTATTATGGGGCCAAGTTAAGGAAAAAATTCTGATGAGCAAAGCTCAGATTAGAAACCAATATGGACTGGGACACCAACAAAAGTGACCAAGAACCTACATACTTCAAAGTTATTAATGGGAGACTCGTTTTTCATTCTACAGATGAGTTGAAGAAACTTTTCGACAATTATGAATTTTAACGTCAAAGATTCGAAATCAGCGACGTCAGAAATCCTCTTATACCAATTTCTAAACTCATAGGGGTTACTACAAAAGCAAAGAAAGTTCATAAAGTTATTTATAGATTTACATGTAGTGCACCGGTAAAAAGTTATGATCAATAATAAGTTGCGTGGCGTCTGGGAGACGCCACCTCGATAATAACTAAGGGTTTCTCTTGGAGGCCACATGCCACAATTTGAGAAAAGTGGTAGTTGGTCGCTAGTTCTAGTCTTATCGATTCAAACTGAGGGGTGAATTTCATAAATTTACTCGAAATGTTCTTTTTTTTCTATGCATACATGAAATTCAATTTATCAGGAAACATATTCCATTTCTATTTAATTCTCATATGTTTCAAAGAACGTAATCTAGATTGGATAAAGGTTTTGCCACCCTGTAGATTTGTATGGTTTTCATTTTGGTTGCTTTGCTAGCAGCTGTGGAGGCACTTCAAAAATAGTAATAAAAGAGTGTGGCAGGTGTATGAGTCTATAAAGGCAGAGAGACTTCGTCCTACGACGATCGATGCTTTCGCAGAATATTTTTGAATTAATTATCGAAGAGGTGTCTCATTACTATTACTACTTTCAGGAATCACTTTCGCGGAAGCGATGAGTCATGATCCATCTTCAATAATTGGCTTAAATACTTATTCGACACCGAAAATGACTCACTAGTTTCATGAGATTACTGGCGATGACAAATTTTTCTAAATCTACTTTTAATGCTTTTCAATGGCAGTTGGGAAATATTTCAAAATGATTACTTTCATGAGTTCTGAAATCATAGATTCAGTTCAAGTGTTATTTGGATTGAATTGATTTCTCGCATGATCATCTAGAATTTCATGTAACTCCACAAAATTGGCGAAAATATACGTGATGCCTCCTGGCGGATAATTTTCTAAGTATAGTTTAATACTGAATGCGAATACTTAAAATTAAAAATGAACTGCCTAAAGGTTCGCTCTTAGGGAAAAACGGTACTGCAGAACACATTTTGCAGACTTGGTACAATTTTTTTCCTTTTTTCTTCCTTAATTCTTCCTCATTTTCTAGTACATGGTCGTGCCGATTCGATCGTTGCATTTGTAATATTAGTTACGGCAAATTGGATTCGCCAATTGAGCGTGCCGAGGGACACGGATCAGTAGAAGCAGAAATATCGAATGGTCTTATGATGGCATTAAACTTGGCACATTTCATTCCTTTATCGATTTAGGGCTCCTTCCCGAATAGCCTTAGTGTCTCTCTCCTTCGAAGTTTTTACAACTTGGTGGATATTTCTCATTCATTTTTTGATGGCTCTATTTCAGCATATTACATTATACATATAATATTACCCAAAAAGCAGGATGCACGAAATTGATTTCCATCCCACACCCTCGTTACGGAGTGAGCAATTTTGATTTTCTCAAAGTGGCATTTCTGATTATTCACAATGAATATGAAGATTTATATCCTAGAACGTGGGTTTAATGAGACAGTCTCGCCTCTGACTGTTTTACTACAATGTCTTTACGACCTTAAGTTTTTAGTCTCGTAAAAAAATTTAATTTCTTGGAGCACGATTACTCCACACGCACGTCTACCTTTATTGATTCACTTCGATGTGAAGTAGACTATATCCGAGTCTCAGGTTGTGGGTTCATTAGGCGATTTTCCTCTATATTTGATAGATCTTTTATACAATATCAAGAAATTTCACAGCAGGTGTCTTAAATCTGAGTTAATTTTATTCCTTCGTGTTTTCGCCCCCTTTGCCCTTATCTCAACCCTTTCTGCCTTCTATCTTCTCTTGGGTTCTGCAGAAAATGTTCGGCCATACTCGCCGGCTGTCGTCGACTGATATCTCCCCTTAGGGGTATGAATGTACCCCCTCAATGTGTAAGCTTTGAGCTCGATGGGGTCGCTCAGAATATTGTGGGGGCGGGGGTGGAAAAAGCCCATGAATCATCCGTGGTACAATCAATACGAAATCAACCCTCGCTTTGCCACGACTCGACTCGACCACTATGAGCTGTCGGGGGTTGTTCGCTATGCGAATCAGGATGATGCAACCTTCAGGGAGGGAATGAGATGTGGGGGTGGTTCTCATACCCTCTGAATTTCTCTTTTCTAAGAAACTCTTTGCCAAAAGATAAACTTTAAGAGATCAATCGCAATAATGGGAACCGTGACACCTGATTATAAAAAATTCTGAGGGGTTCAACTTATAATGGATCGGTTGTACACTGACTTTTGACTTGAAGATATTTTTGGATATTTTAATGAATTCAGAAGATTTCGTTGAATTTAGGAAATTTTAAGCACATTACAGCGATTTTAAGTGAATTTATGTGAATTTCTATGAAATATCTGTAGTCACTTGCGCAGCGATTTGAAATTATTTTTAGTGATCTTAGGGAACGTTGAGGGGTTTCAAAAGATTTAAAGAGGTTTTAAGTGATTTTTACACACTGAGAAACTCTGTGTTAGAAAAATTACTAATATCGATAGCAAGTCGGGGCAAAATCCCAAAATTAAGACATTTTAATACAGAAAATAATAAATTTTACTATTTAAATAGGAAAAATTACTATTTAAATAGTAAAAATTACTATTAAAATAGTAAAATTTATTATTTTCTGTATTCAAATGTCTCAATTTTGGGATTTTGCCCCTACTTGCTATCGATATTAGTAAATTTTATAACATAGAATTTCTCAGTGCATGTGACTTCATTGTATATGAACTCAAATGACTTCAGATTTTTTAGATTGGAGATAATTATAGTAAATTCATCGGAATTCACTGATTTCGAGAGATTTCACTGAATTAAAGTCGCCTGAATTCTTCTGAAATTTTTGTAGTTACTTGAAGTAATTTGAAATTAAATGAATTGAAATGCTTTTCAAAGAGGATTTTAAGAGATTTCAAAGATTTAAAAAAATGTTAATAATGATTAATAATGTAAGTGATTTTTACAGATTTTGAAGGGATTTTTAGTAATTTTCAAGTTATTTGTGAAATTTTAATAGACTGAAAATACTTCTAAAGATTCATTAAAGGATTCCTGGATTTTTGTATATTTTTTGTGGAATTTTTAAAAACTTAAAATAATTTTAAGTTCTTTTAAAGAATTCATGTCTTTTCAAGGAATTAAGAAGTATTTTCAATTTTATTTTTGAATGATTTTACATATTTTCAAAGAATCTAAAGAGTATTAAGGGATAGTAAGGGATTTTAAATAATTTTAAGTGATTGTAAATAATTTTAAGACTTCAAGTCAGATATTTCAGAAGAATTCAATGAATTCAAGAAATGTCAAGTGATTTCAGATATTTCAGGCGAATTCCGTAGATTTCTATGCAAGTCTACACGTCATTTTACTATCGTTAACCGCTCAAAAAATTCTAAAGAAAATTTTATATCTATACTTCCTTAACAAATGAGACCTAGATTGAAAACTAATTCTTTGAATGAGACTCTTAAAATGCACTTTGAATTTCGAAAATCGGCTGTAAAGCATTGGAAACCCCTATTAGCAAAGGAAAAGATTGTACGTGGGATAAGAAGGGTCTAGAGTCTACACGGAAGTCGATGAGAAACGATAAGTTGGGGTGAAGTTGACTCAAAATCTGTTTTCGAGGGTTAGAATACTTCACTAGCATATTTTCGGTCACATATTATTCCATAAACGTGAGTCGACACACCTTGTTCGTGTTCATTAATAATAATTGAATGATACATTGCGTTTTAACATTCCATCGCTGTTTCATTTTAATTTCATTCGAATCGCTAGACAATTTTTTCCCGGAATTGAGTGATTCATATTATCATCTATATGATAAAAATAAAAGATAAATTCCTGGAAAATAAATAATCACGAAAAGCACTCGACTTGCAATAATTTTCTGATATTTATTTATCTAGTTAATAGGAACAAGGTTGTGGGTAATGAAATAGTCTTGAAATATAATTTACTTTCCGAATAGTTCATAATATATTGCCGAGAGAAAGTTTTTTGAACCGAAATTATCGTCACTTGTACGGTCGCTTTTACAAGAAACGAGTTTCGTTTATGGCTCTCGGTCTGCAGATAAAAAGGGCTTGCTGAAGTATCTTCAGTGACATTTTATTGCTTTTGGATCTGTCTAAAGTACCCTTGATAATTCGATAAGTAACTTCGGGTCATTATTTCCTAACAGCTATTTAATCCACAGTGGCGGATTTTCTGCCAGACATAAAATACTGCTTCCTATAGAGAGAAAACAAGTGTTTACAATTGTTGAATCCGCTTAAGGTTTATAGCCCCTGAACAATTAACTCGCGTGGCGAGAATTCTAATTTTTGTTGCATAAGAAGCTCTCCATATTTTAAGTAATTTCCACGTTCTATGCCGTGTTCTCTACTTGGAGAGCACACAGTAAAACATCATGTTCTTGTTATATTTACGTTCAACGCGAGCATAATTAAAAAAGTTTGCAGGGTACGTTTAGAAATTGGAATTCAAATGAAATTGCAATCTGAGTGTTCTTTTATCCCCATTTTGACATGTTTGTTTTCTTTCCACTGCATTTCATGGCGACAAGAGCACGTATAATGTAAATCCTTTCATCGATATTCTACCTTAGACGCTTATGCAAACTAGTTATCCGGATGGTTAGACGTTAATCGCCACTTCCGTTTCCTACGACTATGGATAGTAAAACTAACATGCGATGCTTCTCTTCACTTTGATTACATTCATGATCGTGAGTTGCATCACAAATTAGTAAAGACTATCTATCGATATTTTTCCAATATGTATTCCAATTTCTTATCATATCATAAAATGGTAAACTATGATGTCACTAATTTTTGACAATGGCAAAAAATATATCAATGCACGTTCTTCTCATTAATGTTTGTATATTATTTGAATACTGCAACTTTAATTAACTTTTAACTTTCTTAGTGTAAAACTGGGTCGGTAAATAGTGACGTCATACGTACAATGTATGAACCATGTACTAGTATAGCAAAGGATCGATTTGTGACCTTGATCGATATACGTTTATACGTCAGCATTGGTAAAATGCTGGCCTCGGGGCAAAATTCTCTGTCGTTCTATTAGATGCTCGTCATTTTTCGATTTCTCGGCCAGGTATATACATATTTAAAACTAATGACTAAAGTTCGAAAATTTTCATTTGTTATTCGAGTGTAAAGGAATCTTTGAAATCAATCAATTTGTGAATTAATCTACAAGAATTCTTGTGGCATATTTAAATACATTCAAGTGCTCACAAATTCTCGACAAGTTATAGAGATAGCGTGTTAGGTTTTCATTTAGGGGAATAGCCAGGAACCTGAAAGTTAGAAAGGCACATTAGAGAATGAAAAAGATTAGTCCGGGAATTTATAGATACAGATAAGGTAATCTTGATTTAAATACGCAGATGGTTTCCGCTTTATAAAACTCGCATTAAACAGAAGACTTAATTATGCTGAGCTTTGTAATGAAGCTAGGCAGTGTCTACGTCTTGCCATTGTCTTAACGTTCATTCTCGTCCTACTGCCCTTAAGGCTCACTTACGGTCTTATACAGAGATTGTATGTAGTTACGAAGACGCCAAGTCCCGAGAGTGTAAAGTGAACCGTTATATTATCCACCCACTACGACCCAGACGGTAGAAGGCCTTTATTATGCTCCCTATGCATGAAGATATCTTAAGGAAGTTTGAAAACTTTTCCTTTTGTCTTGTGACGTTTTAAGTAAGAGATGACTTTAAAATGTCCTATTAATTCTTCCTTCGATATTCAATGCCACACTGAAATGTTTAAGAAACTTAAACGTTTAAAGATACTTGCTCAGGATTTATAAATACAATTTGTAGCTTGCAGAGAGGAATAAAAGTCGAATTACCGTTGATGCAAATGACGCTATTGTCCTCGTTGGTATCGTTATTCCAGGTCAACGCTAAATCACCACGGCTTGAGGGAACCAATTAAGTTCCAATTAACGAACTACAGACTGGATTCGTTCGTAGGTTGATTGCTAGGTACAAGTACGTGACGCCTCTTTGTCGAATACAGTACATCCTATGCAGGGTGGCTCAGAACGTCGCTTCGACGTTGAAATCTGATCACGTCTTTCCTAGGATATTGCGGATCGTAGGGGGGCGAAGCATACCCCAGGGGGTCATACTAAATACCATTCTGAAAGTTATTTCTCTAACGGCTACCTTTGCACCGACACTTAACTGTACCAGAAAACCAGAATCTACAAAAACTATGAAACATTTTGTTGGGAAACTTTAGAAGGAGCCTTTTAGTATGTCGTTGACTTATAATTTAAGAGTGGATGCCCGAACTTAATCTTAAAACCCTTTTCTGCGCTCGTAGCATAAAAAGTGCATGTCGGAGTTTCGCAGATGAAGCATTCAAGCTCAATCCATGTAAAAAGAGGTCGAGAACTTTGGGGAGAAGGAGGTGTGAATGTAATTAGTCGATCGTGAATGACTGGGTCTTTTGAAGTTTCGTTAATTTCTATAGAACAATGGCTCTTTTACTACGAGTAACTGGACTGACAGTATACAGTTCTGCTTGGTACTCCTATCTACTAGGACGGCTAATTGGTCTTGTAGCATGCGAAAGAATCTCAGATGCATATCGTGTGTACACATCGGGTGCGTTCCATTGCACGCACGTGCGTGCTTTGCATACGATATACTGAAGATCGGAGAGAGTATACTCGCTTGTGTCCTCCCGTAGTGTACAACCAAGAATTTACAGGACCTTTATTCAACAAATCAACCACAACTTCCCACTCGATAAAAGTCATTCTTTTAAGAGAGAATTAATGCATTACATGGCATTCAAATCGTCTTGCATGGAAATTCAAATTAATCTTGCAGTAAAATCCCTGAATCTTTAGAGATTTAGAGGTTTTAATGTAAGATAGAGAAAAAAGCAATCTTCTGAGATGGAGCAGTGCAGAATCGTATTCCCGCAAAGAATGGGAGTTGAGCTGGTAATTGAAATTGATTACGCTTGATTCTTAATTTGTAGGGTTCATTTGGGAAAGCAGGGGTCAGAATAATATTCTAAAAGTGGGGGTGACAGTCGAGATCCCAGTGTAGATCCCAGAGTCGTTATTCTTTCAAAACCCACAAGACTCAGACCCATATAGACTCACCGTCTCGAATTTCAAATCGAGATATCGATGCATGGCACATGTGTGGGCATTGTATCAATTCGCTATAGTAATCTATTCAATGCCTCAACAGAAGTCAGATAAGAGTGAAGTATGCTTCGATATTCGCAGTGCAATTCTTGTTCAACATTTTTCACATGTGCCGGAAGCAAATGGGAGTGGATGACAAAACATGGAAAGAGATATGATCTGGAGGATTAAAATAAAATCGTCTCTTCAGATTCTCTTATTGGCTATTTTAGTGAATCTAGACCAATTAACAGTAATGCTTGCGAGTACCAATACAGTTACATTTTCCTTGAGTCTCTTAAATCGATATATCGATGGCTGGTTGGGGACAAGATGTAAAATATGTAAATGAAAGTGCTTGCTTGAATCTGCAGTTATCCAGATTTTTGAAACATTCATTTCTAAGAACAAAAAAGAGGATGTTGATGAACCTATAATTTCCAGAGCACAATAATATGCATATGTAATAGTAGCAAGTGTGGAGAGGCGGTACTTAATTAACAAATACATTTTCGGGCGCCAGCCGGCCACAGTTCCGACGGAAACAGGGGGTTTGTGCGCGTGGTGTATTTTATTCGGAAGTGGAAGTTTAGTCATATTAAAATGGCAGCTCGGACCCATCATAAGCTGACCACATAATTTGCCGACGTCCACGAACCCTGAACTTGATTCGAACGGAATTCATAGTGAGCGAATAAGCTCTTGTCAAATGTGTCACGTAACGTGTAGGCGGCGTTGAATCAAAGGGCCCAGTAAATCACGACAATATTCAATTGATGCACCATATGACACATGTCTTAACTCTAATTTGAGAAGAGTTCAAAAACCTTTTCATATCAAGACATTTCTCTGATTATATGTATTACATTAGTCTTCTTTATGTGTTACATTAGTCAAATTTATTACCGTTACAATTACGCCTAACGGCAAAGTCGATATTTACTCTTGATCGTTGATTATGGTGTAATGTGGTTCTGGTTAAGAGCCAATAACATATTCAGTTGAAATAATAATCTGGAAAATCGCGATCCAAAGATTTGATAAATCCCGACGTTATCGTGCACTTTATCAACAGCGTGTATTTTACGTCTAGATTTATATTCTTTGTAGACGTAATGTGTTTCAGCTGAACTTTTCTATTCCACGTGTCATGAAACCTGTTTTATGTCTATGATACAGTCATATTAATATATTTTAACCTTTTCAGGAGCTCAGTCCGGGACATCCAGATCTGAAATTTACGACTGCTCTACTTCGAACTACCACTGGGGTAAGTGCTGATGCAAGTGAGTAATCTTAAGTTAGTCTTGATCGGTATTCGGTACGAGATAGAAGTGCCTTCCGAAGTACTCTGATTTCTATGACATGTGCTCACCTTGATAGCCTATTTCTAATATTCATCAACTTTTCGTTTGCATAGGTTCGCATTTTTTCTCTTTACTCGGATTTTATTTTCGTTTTGGATGGATAAATTAATTAGCAAAGTGCAGGGACAGCATAGACGTAGGAATTGGTGGTGAAAGCTCGGCAATCGTGCCAGGAACGGTCAACGAACGCTGCCATCAGGTCTGGCACGGAAACAGAATGCGAATGGCCTTGCGCCCAATTTCATTGCATTTTCCGCCCGCTTACTAATCGAACATAGATACCCACTGTGCTAACGACCTATCGACATGTCGCCACGATGTCGCGTGGGTGTGTTCATTCATTTGCCGAAGAGGAAGGCGTAGGTACTCTCGTACTCGAAATCTCTGAGTTATATGATATAATGTTTATTATGCCACTTGGATCCTGAGTGGCACTTTAAGGGGCGGTCACCCAGACTTTGTTTACTTTCGGACATTTATCTTTATCTTTATCTTTATCTTTATCTTTGAGACTCTTCACGCAGACTCGAGACGGTCAGGATGATCGTCTTTCAGCTATATACTTACCTACATGCATGCTTACCCAGCAATTATTGACACAAGAGTCATTTTTCTGGGGTCCCCTCTTGCTTACCCCACTTCACACACTGACCTACTGCACTCATCGCATTTTGTCAACCATTCACCTTTTTTCGTCTACTTTCAATTTTTTCCTCGATTTTTTCACCTATTGCGATCTACTTGATTGATGAAACTTAATCTGTAAAGGCAGAGGCAGCTTTTTACCAATTAGGATGCCCTTTCAATTGTCTAATTTAATTCGAAGCCCTAAGTATCCTAAATCGAGGTACCCTCAGATCTTTAATTCATTGAATGCATTCATTGACTCAATTAATCTAATGGAGGCCATTTGCTGCATTGTAATTAATCGGTTTACTAATTGCTTGCGACAATTTTTTTATTGAGAATATATTAGTCCGAATTTTATTTTGAGCATGTTTTTAAAAGATTATAGTTGCCTATGAGAAAGCGAGGGGTTGATGACTCAAGTGAAATCAGGTGTACACTTGCATAGAAATCTAGTGAATTCTTCAAATATTTTTGAAGTTGCTGAAAGTCGTTTGAAGTTGCTTCAAGACACGTGAATTCTCCTGAAGTTACTTGAAATCTCTTGAAGTCATTGAACTCTTCTGAAATAAAAATGAATTCTTTAAAATTACTTACTATTATTTCAAGTCTTTAAAAATTGCCTTAAAATTTTTTTGAATCACTTACAATTTTTAGAAATTATTAAGCCTCTGCAAAATTCATTGAAAATGTGCAAAAATAATAATAATAATAATAATAATAATAATAATAACGTAAAATCTTTGATATCTCTTGAAAGATCTCATCAAAACACTTGAATTCTTTTGAAATATTTGAACCTGAAGACACTTAAAAATCTTAAAATAATTTACAATCACTTATAATTATTTAACATCCCTTAAATACCTTTGGAAATCTGTAAAATCATTTATAATCATTTCAAATGCTTTAAAATTCCTTAAAATTTTTTGAAATTTGTAAAATGACTTAAGATAACTTGAAAACACTTGAAATCTATTAAAATCCTTTGAAATCCCTTAAAATAATTTCAAATCCTTCTCTCTAAAACTGAATCAGTCAAAAGTCACTGAAATTTTCAGTCATCTTCACTAAACTACTAAAAATTTCAGTGACTTTTCACTGATTTCCAGTAGATTTTTCACTGATTAAAATCGTGAGAAAAGAGTCACTGAAAATCAATGGAATTTGACTGGTAATCAGTTAAATTTGACTGATTCAAGTTTGGAGAGTTTGGAATTCCTTACAATTCTTTAAAATAATGTAAAATTCACTTGAAGTCACTGAAAATCGCTGGGATTATTATTATTCGGAGGGAAGCTTGTAGAAGTCATCATGTGCCTATCGCAGTTTCATCTCGAGTTTCGTTTTTACGAGTTGAAAAAGAAATGACATAAAAAGCGGGTACTCTTGGTGTTATGGAAAGCGAAAGGAACATTAACATCCGTGAATACATCTTGGCTCGGGCCATTATCCCTCGTAAATTAATAAAGTGGTTAACAACGAGGGATAAAGGTTCCGTTGATAGGGACCAGTCCCACGATCGACCCTCTTGGAGGGCCTTTGAGGGGTTGATTCTCAGTGAGACGAACCAAGTCACGTGAAATGGGATCAATCGAATGCGAGCTTAGATCATTGAACATTAAAGCATAAAAGCGTGGAGTGAACATTATTCATGACTGAGGTACACGAAAACGTTGTTAATAGCCGTACACGGCACGTCCATCACAGGAAACGGAAGCTCCACCCTAGTACTTCTGCATTTGTTCCGAACACACTCGGCGAATACTTGTTCCGAAGTGTGAAAGAATCAGGCGTGATTTTCATTAAAAGAAGAGCGAGAAGGTTCATTGCATATATATAATAATTATATTGAAGACGAGTTAGCTTGGAAAATAAATAAATTTTCCACTGCACACCTACATGAGAATATTGATAGGCATTCTAGATCCGATTTAAGGTCAGCGTTCTTGAGAAATACGAGATCACAATAGAGGTACTCGATCGAGGATCGTATCAATATTTAATAATGTGTTCGCAGTGGTATGCAAAACCGCTTGAGCATTTATAGCCGATCGAATCATCGTGACGATAATCGTGCGAGGAATGCGTAGCTGTTCGTCATGATTTCTGATAATTGACCCGGGCCTGTTCACCCGATGGGTCGCGGCGAGGAGATTGCTGCCATTACCGGAAGTATGTTATCAAGGATCTTATCGCCTCGAGTAGTGTCTCTCGTAGGAAAAAGATCTTTCTCTGTGGAGTTTAACGATGCGTCGAACGTTCAGGATCGACTCGGCGGGACGTCGTTCAATTTACTCATTGCATCAGTCTTCATTTTCCTCCCCTTTGACTTTCTTCACTAATGCCTCAACAGGTGAAGACCTCGGCGGTGAATAATTATCGAAAATTGCTTTCTAAATTGCAATTATTCACGCACGAATTTGACATTTTAAGACATAAATTGTCTTGATTTGTAATTAATTCACGTGGAGTTTATCTACGCTTTCAATCAAATACATACACCGATAGTTGTAAGAATTTGGTGAAAACCCAGGTTAACCACAGCAACCACATTTTGTGCCGCGGACATTTTTTCATGGAAAAAACAATGCCAATGAGGATAAAGATTTCTCACGATGGCAATTCCGGACGACTGTACGTCTACCATGGATTCAGCATATAATAGCTGTACTTCTCCTTAACCTTTCGGTCATCTGCGCAGATACATCGACGTGATTGGAGAAAGGTCGAGAAATAATCTCTGCGCGAAAGCAGGAAGACGGCAAAAAGGGTCTTTATAACAATTTTAGTAGTGTTTTTTTCATATAAAGCGACTGTAACATTCAAGTTTCAATGCCTTAGCTTTTAGCGCTTTCAATTCATTGAGTTCGTTCTAATATCGAGTGAACTACATGAGAAAGTAGATTGTCGACTGATCGATTTCTAGCTCGGTGAATAATCGCCCCGAAATTGGGTCGGCGAAAGGTCATTCTGGACCCTTTCTAATTCCAAATAAAAAACAATGTCTGATCTAGATTTGGAACCAGGTTTTAGGACAAAGTTTTACAATTTAAAAATAGCTGCATATTGTTTTAATATTGGATGTCGTGAATTGAGGATACAATAGAGCACATAGTGTACTGCCAGTCTACAATTCAACGGCATTAATGTAGATATAAATATCTCCCGGGGTTTATAAGCGCATAAGAAGTTTGTCGCGACTGTCACGTTATCCCCAAGAGCGCAGGCGGGAGTCAACAACAACGTATAACTTCATTGTCAACAATTCTCCGAAGTCGGTGCACAAATTACTTATTGCTCTTGAAGAGGAGGCATAAGTTCAATTGCTAGTAGGAGATCACTTATTGCTGCGTGGGGCGATAGTTCGATCGAAAACCAATCACTCGATAGGAATTTCCAGAGCGAGAACATGTTTGCGATAAGGCAGCAATTAAGGAGGGGCAATTAGCAATTGAATAATGAAATAAGCTATCGATTCACGGTTAGCGAAAAGAGATTTGTTTATTTATTTTTAGGTGATTATTTCGTTTATTTAAACCCTAGAGGGAAAGAATTTTAGTACTGCAGACGTACTACCTGTACAGTGCAAAGTAATGAAATTAATGAATCTTCTAGTAGTGAAAAAATGATGTTTATTCATGTTATTATTATTATTCACAATTATTGATAACAATACTGACCATGGCTACTGCACTTTCTTTATATAGTCAGTCTTTGATTAAAGGGATAATTCAGCATAACTTGAAGCAGTCGAAATGAAATGCATTTCCTGGAACGATATAACTGTTCAGATTACAAAGATACGACAGAGAATACTTTCCATAATATTTCATTTTCTACGATTTACAATTCAAATAAAACGTGCCTACTTTGTAAGGAATCAAGGCATACTTCTTCTTCAAGAAGAAACTTGCGGTTCTTTATTATCTTTGCTTCGCCAGATATTCTCACTTTCATCATTCGAAAAACTTAGCATGACTCTCTAGTGATTTTATTTTGATTCTCGCTTTAGTAAGGACTCAACAAATCGTTATTCAATTCTTATGGTTGGCAGTGCTTCTGTAACATAAGATAGCGATGGCTATCGTTGTGATGTATGTACGAATTGCCTCGCATTGTGCAGCAGTGCACATTTCTATTCGAGACGGAAAAATACTCGGCGAGCCGATCTGTTACGTGTCGGAGGAAATGAAAACGGGCAACCGAGGCAAGAGGTCGACAACGGTACTGTAGAACATATGGTGAAGAGAGAAGCGATTTTCTTGACTTGCAAGTTCGCCTGAATGTAGATTGTTCCGCGAACAAAGTGTGCGTGCGACTAACTCTCTCAATTAACAAGAAGTCAAGTACAAGGGACAGTAAAAGACTCTGGATCCTGGAAGTCAAGATTATTGCTGAACTCGGAATTTCCGTTCTGTATTCAATTCTGCAACTACCGTTAGTGCTATCATAAAAACTAATAGATCTTCTGAAAGCACCATCTTTCATTTCATTATACGGTCGTTTAAGACTATTTATAAGTCGCATGACTTGGTTTCTCGTAGTAGATAAACGTAAAGAAAACGATATTATTTTGCGAAATCTTTTTCAGTTTCCAGAGTGACTCATCCGCTGGAAAAGAAAATCGTTTCCGACTATTAAGATGATTGCTCATGAAGTAATAGCAAATTCTTGCATCAGGAAGGCTCTAATTTTCTGGATGCATCAAATGCTGATGGATTTCTCATTATTTTGTTAATGTTTCATGTAATTCGCTTGCACTTGTACTTGAATTGCATCTGAGCAGTGATCTACGATTTCACTTATTCCGATAATTCCTTTTGCAAAGTGGATTACGTTTAAAGAGCATTTAATGACTGATTGGGTGATAAAAAGCTCTATTGGTTAATGTTGATAGGAATGTTCCTCGTTTATGATATTTGAAATGAATATTAACTTGTTATTGACGTTACTAAATGGGGGAGATTCCTTTCAATTGCAGTTGCTCGCTAGTATTAAGTTTACTGATGACAATCATATTTTGTGAAATTCCAAGTTTAATAGGTGTCACGTTTCCCTAAGGCGCCGAAATTCTGTTTCCATTTCAACGCCATTAAGAACATATCTCTCAGCCACTTAAATGGTCAAAGTTCTATGTTCTTCAATTACGGTGTGAATCAGCGGCATTCCTGCTTAGTACAAAGAATTTCTACAACTGAGTCTCCTTTCAGTATCTCGATTAGCTTGACGTTATGATCAAATGACTCATTCAAGAACCATTTTTAGATCGTCCCAGAGCTGTCTATTCACTCATATATATCAGCACAAGTATCACATGCTCGATTACAGAACTCAATCTTATAATTTACTAGCCAAATTCGCGCGCTTTTTATATAACCATTTATTTCCAAGCATTGTCTCAAATGTTCAGTAGTTTAGAAAAATTTCCAGAAGAATTAGAGAAATTCCCTAATCTGGAATAATCACTAAGAAATTCTAGAGAAATTTCATGAAATGTTGTGCAGGGTATCGACCCTTCGTGCCACGTCATTGAATCGCTAAGAATGAAACGAGTTTGGAAAATGAAATGATGCGTTTCAACCGCACTCGTTTTTCATTCTTCGCGCCTCGTTACGCGTCTGAATCTGCAATTCAATAAAAAAAACCTGAAGAGTCGTCCATTTTACCCGAGGGTTCAGAGAATTCGCGTGTCGAAGGTTCGATGCAGAATCCAGACAATCAGACGTTGATTTGACATCGGAAGTAACGGAGCAAATTTGTAAATTCAGAGAAAATTACAACCGGTAATCGAAGGAGAGTGATCTTACCCTATATATAACGATCGGGTTAATTAATTTTCCGTACATTTTCCCCTCAATTGCACTCTGATCTAAACTATAGAAAGACTTCTTATTTCTTTTAATTAACATACAATCAGCACTGGTTCATCAATGGAAACATAGATTTATGAAACGGAAAAATCATCTTTTTCACCGTCTCTCGAGTACAGTGAGGTTATCAGCAAAAGAACCCACTGACTCTACGAGTGTAAGAAAATAACATATTCTTCAACGTCTAAAAGAGGAGATAACAATGACTAAGTATTCGCAGATATTGCTTTCGTGTACTTCGTATCAAAAGAGAAAAAAATACGTATCCGTTTCTTACACGCGATTCAAACGTTTTGCGATCAGCAAACGTATATAGATTCGCTCGAGTTTTATTTAATCTTCAAGTTCATAAATATATTGAGAAGTTCATTTTTTCAGAAAACTAACATGATTTTTGATGTTTTTTTCTTATTTTTTTCAATGTGAATTCAACGACTGCTCGTGATTTTGTCACATTCATTGGTAGCCTTTACTCCGACCTTTTTTTTATTAACGACGAAACGAGAACTCGTCTCTGATGCTTACGACGGCAATATAATTCCCAGCATAATGCTGGGTACACTTTTCCCTTCTTTGAGTCTCTTACGAGGCTTGAAAGACGATCACATTTTTTGTAGAAGATGCGCAGGACTTGGAAATGTAGGGCGGTGCTGAGAGGATCGTTAAGAAGACCATTTCAATCTCGATGTGATGAACGGGCGAATAGAGTGCAATGAAAAAAGCATTCGCTGAACCACGTGAAAGGTGCTCGAGTAATTCAGCTAAAATATAGACTCTGGGAGGAAACTAAAGCACCTTTTGCTAGAATAAATTATTTAATTAAAGACATGTGGTACTCTTTAACATAAGAGCAATTTAGTTTCCTCAACGTAATGTTTAACTTATTTGCAATGATCAAGATTTTTTAGTCAAACTAGGCCATTAAACCCCGTCTGTATGAAATGGTGGTAAATATGGTCTGAATCTGTATAGTTTGAGCTAGTATAGCTGATAATTAACGATAGTATAGCTGAATTAGCTAATTAATGATAGTATAGCTGAAAATTAACTTTCCTCTCGATAAATGAGTCTTATTCCATTCGAAACTTAACGACCACCCAGCACTGCAGCACAAGTGATTATGAAGCAAAATTCCAGTTAAAAGTCCACATTAAATACAACCGTGCTCGTCATGGATTGTTTTGAATTCCAATGATGCCAAAGCCCATCGTCAAACATGCTACATGATCAAGTACGTGCAAGTGTTCTATTCACGGGATGTAACGCGATATTATCGCCTTTCCATAACACAAGTTGCTTATAATGTTAATGATCTTTGCGTTATCTTGTGGGCAGAAACTCCCGCAAGATTCTCAGATATTTTAATATCAATTCAGTAGATTTTAGAAACTTTCCAAGGATTTCGAGGGATGACAAAGAATTCCCAGTCTCTGAGATTTTCTATTCTTTAAATCTGAATTAGTGAAATGTGAGTCACTAATTTATTTTAGTTAAAATTTTTACTAATTATTAGTTGTTTTTCATTATTTCAATTCGCAGTTTTCAACTTTTCACTAAAGTAAATTAGTGACGTACTTTTCACTAATTCAGATTTAGAGTGGGTTTCTAATGATTTCAAAAGATTTAAAAAAATTTTTAAGGATTTTAAGAAGTTTCTTTGAATTTAAAGGAATTACAAAAGAATTGTGAATTTAAAGTGAATTCATGTGACTTTATGTCAATTGGAATTCTCCTGAAGTCACTTGACATTTCTTTTGTAAAATTCTTCTAAAATTTATATACACTGTAAAAAATTTTTCAGAGAATTTTCCGCAAATCTTCGGCCAGCAGATAACACAACCGGTTGGAAATTTTTCCTACAAAATAGTTGGATAAATATCCAACTATTCTTGGAATTTTTTCCTACCTTTTTGTAGGAAAAATTTCCGAAAGGATTAGGAAAAATAGTCAAACAGTGTAGGAAAAATTTCCAACCTGTTTGGGAAAATTTCCGAAGTATGTAGGAGAAATCGTCGAGGTGTTTAGTAATAATTTCCTACCTGTTTGGAAAAATTTCAAACTGGTTTGGAAAAATTTCCGAGGTATATGGGAAAAAGAGTCGGAGTGTGTTGGAAAAATTTCCGATCTGTTTGGGAAAATTTCCGGATTGCTTGGAAAAATTTCCAAGGTATATGGGATAAAGATCCGCAGTGTGTAGGAAAAAATCTAAATCTATTTAGGAAAAAGATCCGAAATATTTAGAAAAAAAGTGTTTATTAAATTTCAAAACTTTGTGTATTTATATACATTTACGTGCACTGAAAGAAATTTTGTAACAGAATACAAATTCTTGTTTTCGCAAGATATTGATAATTCTATCATTATACATAATTATTTGAATATATAATATTAGTAAATTACTTATTAGGTAGCAAAGTTTATAACAGCCGACATTAGAGTTATGACTTTTGAGTCTTGTTCCATTTTTTTATATTTATTTTTTCGTCCTCGCTTATGTCCATTTTCGGGATTGATGTCTAGAAGCATTCTGAAACAATAAGAAAATGAGTTACAAACAATGTATATAGC
>UCOH01010061.1:0-24285 GCA_900474275.1 Synergus japonicus
TCACAATATCATCCTAATCCGTGCCAGAGTCTTTCGCAATATCGACCAAATTCCTTTTCCTAAATGTCACATCCATTGCGCATGCGTATTGCGTCATATAGCGGAAAAATATGAAATGTCAAAAGCGTATGTATTGTATAGGTTAAATGTATGATAAGTGTTAAACTATTAAAGTGTATCATTTTTCAAAGAAGAAGGTACCTGATTAAAAAAATGGATAAAGAAAATAAAGAAAACTCTGTAAGTAAATGAATTTAATTTGTAATTCTAATTTTCATGGTTATTAATAATAGCATTTCAACTTATAAAAATATTCAATAAATCAAAATTAATAAATTTTAATAAAAATTAATTAAATGCATATTCAAGTGAGTAACATACGATATTCTTTATTTACAAAATATATATTTAATTAATATTTATTTTTACCAAGATTAATTAATTTCCATCTAAGAGACATTTTTATAAGTTGAGATGCAATTATTTATAATAAAAAATAAAAAGAATATTTTTTACCACTTTAATCTGCGCGCCAATAGAAACCAATCAGATCCCGGAGCGCAACGCATGCGAAGTGGTATCGGTGAGATTGTAGAACCATGCAGGTTATTATTGTGAAAGAAAATAGGATGATATTGCGAACAAGTGGATGTTGTGAAGGACGATATTGTGAAGTTCGAGTGTACTCTAAAAAAATGTTGAAAAATAGCTCTTTTTTTTAGCGCATAAAGTAGAATAACCTCTTAAGGCATTCCATAATCAAACTCTGATATTTTTGTGGTTACGCCAATGGGCGTTTCCTATGCATAGGAAATACATGGTCAAAAATTATAATAATAATGTAATAAATAATCACCTAATATGAGAAGTTTTACACAATGAGAAGATCGGAGGCTTTTCGGTTGTAAACACCTGAAGCTGGTTAAATGAATACTTTATGTTAAAATCTTAATTTTCTCAGAAGGAAAAAAATTTTACTGTTGAATTTCACGCAGCGCATTTTTTCGTGTACACTAAAGATAAGGAAAGTTAAGATAATGGAAACAATTTTTATAGACTACTAAATTTATTTGTCGGTTGTAATCTCTTTCATAGTCACTTTAATATTTTTTATGTCATAAATTGTGACTTTTAAACGTTTATTATCGTAAATAAAAAAAAAATTAGTAAATAGTATATCTTTTCAAATATAAGAATCATAGAGCAAATAAAGTGCTTATCATAAATGACGACAAATGCTCGAAATATTTCATTTGGGAGATTTTTACTCTTACTTAAATCTTCTTAATTCTTACCCTCCACAGAAGTAATTATAGAAAGCAGAAGATCGACAGCTAAACTGTGTAATTTATTAACATTTAATTTAGTAATTAGTAAAATTGTAATTCAGTAAAAAAAAATGTCAGAAAAAGTATATTTACATATCTTGATACTTTGTGGTATTTTGCGTCAAGGAATAATCGTGACATTATCAGATGAGGATACTAGTAAGTAAAATATGTTTGCTATATAGATGTTAAGTATAATGAGGCTTTATTATCATAACAATTAATGGATGTATTATTCCTGTTAGAAGTAAAGACATGTAAAAGAATAAAGAATTTAGAGATTTTCTTATTATGAAATACTTGCAGGAGCAACATCGGATTTTATTGTACGTAAAAGACGTGTAATAAATTTACTGCCGAATGGAACAAATCCCACACGAATGGAAGATGCTAATTATCTTGTAAACATTAAAGAAAATAATCGTGCTCGTTGCGTAGGTGCGATACTGTCCCATTACAGTGTTATTACTGCTGCTTCCTGTGTTCGTCTTCCTATAACGCATTACCACGTTTTATCCGGTTCAGGATATGACACGCGCAGTACTTTTCACGATGTAACCTCGAAAACACATTACTTTGGTAAACTGCCACATCAAGATCATGACGGTATTGCTTTGATCACCATTGATCCACCGTTCGTTTTTCGAAAAAACACTGGATTCATACCATTATTTGAAGGACCTTTACTGCCCGGTGCACATGTTACTGTTAGAGGTTGGGGAGGCCGTTGTCGAGTACAGTAAGTTATTTTTTATCCCTTTCTATCTCTCGCTTATTCCCGCCTATCTCTTCCTATCGCCATATCAATACACATCCACTCTTATCTCTTTCTGTATCTGTATATACCTGTCTATCTCTTCCTATATTCTTGTCAATCTCAATTCACGTTTATTTCTTTTAATGTAAAATTCTCTATCCCTTTCTATCTCTATCTCAATCCACATCAACAGCAATCTCTTTCAATCCCTACTTCATTACCTTTTTCTATCTTTTGTCCATCCCCGCCTCTCTTTCTATCTCCTTTCCAATCATTATTGTCTCCTATTTCTTTCGATCTCCTCTTTTCTATCGCGTGCTGTATCTGTATATACCTGTAATTCCCTTTCTATATCATTTTCAATCTCAATTCGCTTTTATCTGTTTTAATCTTCAGTTCTTTATCCCTTTCTATCTGCCTTGCTTATCTCCTTGAATCTCCTCTTGTCTATCCTTTTATATCTCTCGTCTATCCAAGTCTATTTCTTTCAATCTCCATCTCAATCCACATCAACACCTCTTTCAATACCCACTTCTATCATATATACCTTTCTATCTTCTGTCCATCCCCTACTCTGACTCTTTCTATCTCCTTAACAATCACTATTCTCTTCTATCTCTTTCAATCCCCACATTTCCTTCTCTTTCTGTATCTGTATTTAACTGTCTATCCATTGTCAACCCAACCCTGATTTCCATAAGATTCACATGGAAAGCAAGGTTGGGTTGTCACGCCCTCGAAGAAAGGGATACATGAAGGTGCCGTCCCATGTGGGTGCAAAACGCAAAGCGTAAAATGCACAACCAATTGAAGAACACTTTTAGAATTCTGTCTTTTCAAAGATTTTCTGTCATTGACTGTTTACTAAATTTTAAAGACACTGTTAAAGTAAAGACTAGAAGGGAGTTAGGTTGGCGAAAATGGCAGCGTTTTAATTAGTTAGATTCGTTAAGATTTTTTCTATTGCGCATTGCCATCTAGTTTCCACCTACACCGGAGTTTTCGAATTTAGTGATTTTGTGGCTAATTGAGATTATGGCCAACTGAAACTATGGACTAATATATACCTATCTCTACCATGAAGTAGTATAAAGGTGTGATTACACGCTTTTAGGAAAATGTCCTTCTTCTCACTCTACCATGTGACTATCTCATAAGATTGTCTCATTCTCGCACATTTTCCGGGTAAAATGTGTGGAAAACGTGGAATGAGATAAACTAATATGCTATTCACATAGCAGAGTGAGAAGGACATTTTCCTAAAAGCATGTAATCAGGCCTTAAGGAGACATATCAAAACCATTGAAAATGTCTGACGGTTTTGGAATATTTCGTGCAGTCGTCAAGTTGAATAATCGAAGTTAAGATACCTCAGCGCCTTTGTTGAGGCCAGGAGCCTCCCAGTGGGCACAAAAATATGAACGTCCTGAGAACGTTATAAAGACGTTCCTAGTAAGTTCGTGTCAGTCCAATTGATGTTCTAAAGACGTCCCACTGGGCTTTTACTTTTCTACTGTTTCCAAGGAGTCATGACAGAAACCATGGAACCGTCAAAACAAAAATTTTAAATATGTTACATTTCGTAAAGCAGAGGTGCTGAAGTAATTTTAAGTTAAATTATTTTACTTCAGAACTGCACGAATTATTCCGATAACCCACGATTAATCCAAGTCGGGTTCCCAGTCTTAAATATATCTCCTTATACTACTTCATAGTGATGACAGGAAGAGATACAAACTAGCAAGGGAGACAGAATTGGGTAAAGAAATTGAAAATGAATGAAAATGTACCATGTTGAACGTTGAACCAATTTAGAAATGGTCGATAATCATTATTAATCTAAAAACATATTTCCTCTTCAATTTCAGATCTGAACAGGAAGCATCATCACGCAGACTACGCACTATAGTTTTGCCAATAATGAACCATGGAGAGTGTCAACATATCTACCGAGGTTTCTATCTTATTACGGAGAAACATCTTTGTACTCATGATTCACAACAATACTGTACCATGGGCGATGTTGGTGCTCCTTTAGTTTATAATAATATGCTGGCTGGAATTCACGTTTGGAAAGAATCACATCGTGGTCCATTAAATCCTGATGTTTATATAAACTTGCAAAGTGGCGGCTATCATACATGGATCAGGGAAAACGCTCTTTTAATGTGAATCAATGAAAATTCATACACGGAAAAAAGTTTGATGGAGTGGCTGAACTATATAAATACCTCTAGTGTTGCTGCTGCATAACATAAAGGGCGAATTTGTATTTGTCGTATTTGTACAGCAGAACACCAACGCAATACAAATTCTGCAGTTGGTAATAGATGCGCGCGCACGATGTAAACTCTGTGCCATGTCATGTCGTATGTTACGTCGAATTCTAAAATCCTATTGTGGACAGACCTTTAGGTTAGCTAACAGCTACCTCGCGTTAAGGGCGTTGGATAAACGGACACGAAATTTCCGATTCATTGCGATGCAAGATCGTAATTTGTGATAGACTTTGAGAAACATGAGTATTCAAGGTCGATAGAAACGAGAAACACACAATGAGCAGACCGCACTCTACCAAATGGTAAAGTCGTCAGAATGTCGTTTTCATTGGTACACACGGACGTATAAACAGGTCCAGAATCTCCGGTGGTGGGGGTGACTCGAGTTTTGTACAGGATTAGAGTTTCTCGAACTAGTCACCAAAGGGTAGAGCGCAACGATCGGAGGGTATATGGTTTGTTTACAGTGTTTATATTTGCGCTATATTTTGTAACACGTAACCTCTGTCAGGTCGGAACGCAACAAAATTTCGACATTTTTACGGTCACACGATTATGTTAATATCAAACGGTCATTATTATTTTAATTTATAATTATATGTTAATAATAAATATTCACGAAAGTGACACAGAACACATTTTTAAGCCTGTTGCAGCATTTCACGAAAAAATGTAAACAAACACAGAAAAATAGCAAAATCTATGGAATGCCTTAAAATCCGCCATTGTGTCCACATCTTAGCAATACGCGTTGTTTGAAGTCGCAAAAATAATGTCCCAGATAACAAAATGCATGCGATATGCGACGCATTATACAGGCACGTCGTGATGATCGCACGCATGAGATGCGCTCACGAACGCAGACATATGTGTCATCAATTGAGACATATCGCTCGCATGTCGTGCGAGTTCACGGCGTGCGACGCATATCGCTCGAACTTTGTGATTATTTATTATATACGCTAAAAATAATTATTTAATCTAATTAATATTATATAATACGAATAAATATTAAATGAATGATGGACCGAATATGTTTTATAAAATTTTTATTTAGAAAAACATGAAAAACTTATAAGTTATATACTTTTTATATATATACTTTTTAAAATAGTTTTTAACGTCGTAATTATCGGACGGGATAAGAATTTCTCTTACAAGACTTAAAGGAGTTATTATAAATACATATCGACAGACTTTGGTACATTTTATAAATTACTTTTTAGATTTTTTATGTACTTTTTTGGTACATTTTTTGAAGTGGAAATATTATCGTCGTTCATAAAAATAATTGTATTTTCACGCAAGTGTGATAGGTTAGGTTTCAAATACTTCTATTTCTCCGGTTCAACTTACAAATTTTATAACTCCACAATGCACTCTGCTGCAACACGAATACGATGAAAATAACGCGTGAAGAAACGATAAATAACATAAAATACGAGCGTGGGCAGTGTACACTGTAACAACAAACAGACGTTATAATGATGCTATCGCAGCTATCGTGCAAGTTGCGACTCGTGCGTTGTGCGCATGAGCACGGATCTTCATGAGGGCGAAATGCGACTAATAAAGCTCGCATCATATGACCATGTTCCGCGCATTTCGTGCGAACGACATGCGACTCATAACGCACGCATGTAAGTGGCCGTCATGCACTGCTGCCGAAGTGCAGGCGTTTTCACACGCATTGCATGACGATCACACAATGCGGGTGACGTGCGTCGCACGCATTGTTATCTGGGCGTGTTTGAAGTGTCGCTTTTTTATTTTTGGTTGTACGACAGGGGCTATCTGCTTATTTTCTGCAAAAAGAAATTTGTTTCGCTAAAACGGGAATTATACAAGTTGTGAGACGCGAGTTGAGAGGTGCGGGTGAGCGGTACTTACATTTTGTCAAGTCCCTGTCCAAGCAAAAAAGGCACAAAACTTCACTGCAATGGTGCTTCATTCACTTAGAAAAATTTTGCGAATCTCTCTACGTACTGCAAAACCCGAGCACTTACGAAAATCGTGTAAAAAATAAGTTTTATAAATTGCGTACTTCGAGTGCAGTTTGTAGTAATCGTCAATTGAGGTCGTTGCGAAAAAGCTGACAGGTCTAGGAAGTAGTCAAGTAACTACCCTGCTGGAAGTAAAGATATAGAAATCTTATCCCTTTCTATCTTCTTCTATCTCTAAGATAGAAAGAGATAACGATTGCTTAACCCTTTCTATCTCTCGCCTATCCCCACTACCTCTTTCTATCTCCGTATCAATCCAAATCCACGCTTATCTCTTTCAATCCCCACTTATCTACCTCTTTCAATCTATTATCTATTTCCGTCTATCTCTTTCTATCTCGTTTTCAATCAAACTTTGCTCTATCTCTTTGAATCCGCACTTCTCTATCTCTATTTATCTTTCGCCTATTACAGTCTATCTCTTTCTATCTATATATTACTCAAAATAGCTCTTAACTATTTCAATCCTCTCTTCTTTATTACTTCGTATCTTTTGCCTATTATTGTCAATCCCTTTATATTTCCTTGTCAATCTCAGCTCGCTTCAATCTCTTTTAATCTCCAGTTCTGTAACTCTTTCTACTTTTTTCTCAAACTCAATTCTTTCCTATTTCTTTCAATCCCTACTTCTCTATTCTTTTCTATCTCATGCCTATTCTCATCTATAACTTTCTATCATCTTGTCAATCAAAATTCGCTTCTATCTCTTTTAATCCCCACTTTTCTATTTCTTTCAAACTCGCCGAATCTCATCTATTCATTTCTATTTCCTTATAAATCTAAATTCACTCCTACGTGTTTCAATCCCTTAATTTCTATCCCAACCTAGTTCTAAACTTATCTCTTTCAATGTATTCTTATCAGTCTCAGCTTAACTTTTTTCTATTCAAAGAAATCTTTGTCTATTTAATTTCGGTTCAAATATTTAATTTAAAAAAACTATTTATTATTTGCAATTATTTGAGGGCATATGGGAGGCGTAACTATAGCCATATGAAAATATCGATAATTTTTTAAATAATTAATATTTAAAATAATTTCTTAGGTACATTTTAAAGATAAATTTCTATATAATCTGATAAACAAAATTGTTTCTCTGTATTGTATAAGGGTTAGAAATGAGGAGATTAAAAGAAAGAGATTATACAGTGATTATGACGACTGACAAGGAGATTGAAAAAGGTAGGGATTGATAAACATAAGAGATAGATAGGCATAGAGCTAGATTGGATGAGTGATATTGGTTTTTACAACATAACTTTAAAATCCTTCGTTAGCTCAGTGGATTAAGCGCTCGACTGTGGACTCGATGCACACGGGTTCGCGTCCCTATAAATGCAGATTTTTCAGTGCTATATACGTTCGTGGTATTAATCGGCTACTTGAAAGAGATAGAAAAGTTCTATCCTAAAATTTCTATCTCTTTCTATCTTTTTACTTCCAGCAAAGTAGTATAGGTCTAGTACGCGATTTATCAAACTTCTTTTTTTAAACGATTTTCGTATGGGCTCGGGCTTTTCAGTGCATAGAGAGATTCGCAAAATTTTTCTGAGTGAGTGAAGAATCCTTGGAGTGAAGTTTTGTGCCTTTTTTGCTTGGACAGGGACTTGGCAAAATGTAAGTTCTGCTCACCCGCACCCCTCCACTCGCATCTCAAAACTTGTATAAATTCCCGTTTTAGCCAAACAAATTTCTTTTTGTAGAAAATAAGCAGATAGCCCCTTTCGTACAACCAAAAGATTGTCGATAAAAAAACGACACTTCAAATACATTATTTTTTCAGCCTCAAAAACCGCGTATTGCTAAGATGTGGACAAAATGGCGGATTTGAGCAAGTCTACATTAATTTTTAGTGGTTTGAAAATGCTCCAACACCGTTAAGTTAGTTTAGCTTCGACTCTCTACCCTCCGATCTGTACGCTCTACCCTTTGGTGGCTAGTTAGAGAAACTCTAATCGAGGGAAAAACTTGAGTCATTGCTCTAATGCCCCCACCACCGGAGATTCTTGATCTGTTTATACGACCGTGTTCGTACATAATTATCATTTTTTTCAAATGTGAACATCGGAATGAAAACAAAAATTTGGACGATATATGTTGCAAAGATGTGTTGAAATTGCAATATATACCACACATGTTTGAAATATATACCATCTCAGTTTGTGGGACATCATTTGAAAAAAAATGATAATTACCGACAGCGCATCTGTCGCGACTTTACGGTAATTTAGTGTAAATATAACCTCTGAGCTGTGATAGTTCCGGCGCGGTCTGCTCATTGTGTTCAATCGTGTATCTCTTTCGCCTGTCAAATTTTCACAATGCTCTTTCCTGAACTCTAGTGTAAATTACGCGCGTTTTTTGTGTCAATGATTCGCGAATTTCATGTTGGCATCTGAAAGAATAGGAAATTCAAACTTTCTGTATTTAATTGATTTTTCGTTCAGTGTCCGTGTTGTGCCTGAAATAATTCATTTATACGAGTGCATCTGACATTTAGTTGCTTTTTTCCGTGATTCATCTGCTCTTTTTGCATTCGCTCCTGTTTAGAAAATGAAGATTTCCAGACAAAATGTTCTTTCTCTCATCAAAACCGGGATGAAATTTAATTTTTATGAGACCCAGGACTATGCAAGACCCTATAAATATTTGGCAAGATGTTTCTATATCCTCCAGCAGAAAACATTTTCTTAAAATACATACGGTAACAGGGTCGCATTTAGATTCATTTTTAAAAATTTCTATTTTCACGGATTTCAAAGACCGTTTATCGAACGCTATTCTCACAGTAGAGGAATCTGGAATTTTCCGCACGCTTTATGGACACGGAATGTGTCCATTTTCATGAATTTTTTACAAACAATATCGTGCGTGACATGTGCGGGAAGTTGAGCATTCTACGAGTGTGAAGTTTGTAACACTCGTGCAATTTTCAACTTTCCACACTTGTGACACAATGTACTATACAGTCACAACCGACAATATGGATTCGCGGAAGATTGAATTTCATGCTGCGCATTTTTTCGTATATACTAAAAATAAGGAAACTTAAGATAAGGAAACAATTTTTATAGACTACTTCATCTGTTGGTTGCTTATTATCTCTTTCATAGTCACTTTAATATTTTTTATGGTGTAACTTGTGACTTTCATGCGTTTATTATCATCAATTTAAAATAAAATAGTCAAAAATATATCTTGTCAAATAGAGGAATCCTACATTGATTACCATGACATGGTAGTGGTCGCGCTGCATTAACGTTCGTGTAGCACACTAAAGCGTCTAATACGTATGCATTTATGCACACGTGTAAGACGCTTGATATATGGAAACGATGGTTAGACACTATGAGGGCGCTGTTAGTATGCTACAGTGCTCGCCCAGCGCGCAAAGATGCGTAACTATTGCGCTTTTTTCGAGCAAATCAGATTCGGTGCGCAGTGACCGTCCCAAATCCCTCTCAGTGTAGAACCAAATAAAGTTTTTATTATAAATGACGACAAATGCTCGAAATTTTCCATATGGGAGATTTAGGTCGACATATAAACTGAGTAATTTATTAACACTTAATTTAGTAATTAGTGAAATTGTAATTCAGCAAAAAAATGTCAGAAAAAGTATATTTGCATCTCTTGATACTTTGTGGCATTTTATGTCAAGGAATAATCGCGACATTATCAGATGAGGATACAAGTAAGTAAAATATGTTTGCTATATAGATGTTAAATATAATGAGGCTTTATTCTCATAACAATTAATGGATGTCCCTGGCGGAAGGTTCGGATAGAAAAAAATGTATCCTTTTGAATCAATTTTATTCCGGAATTTGTATCCGAAGCAAACAGTTTAATTCCGATCTAATCCGAAGTCCGATCAAAGATTCTTATCCTAATCAATCCGAGGTCGATCTAAGGATTCCTATCCAATTTAATCCGAAATGAAAAAGAGGATTCCAATCCGACGTCTATTCTCGATTTCTATCCGTCTGAGTCCGAAGTCATCCAAAATTTCTATCCGACTGATTCCGAGGTTAAAGGAAGGATTTCAATCCGAATGAATCCGATTTAATCCGAGATCAAAGCAAGGATTCCAATCTAAAGTGAAGAATGCTGTTCAGTGACATATTTGCACTTACATTTTTCTAAATATAAATGATTAGTCACAACTTTTTCGTATTCATTCGAATTGAAAAGAATAAAAAATAAGTTCGGATTGGTTTCGTATTCATTCAGATTAAAGCTACAGATTAGAAAGGATTAAAAGTAGTTCGGATTGATTTCGGGTTAATTCGGACTGAAATTTTTGTTGGTTACGGATTGAAAAGAATTGAAAGTGTTTCGGAATTTTCTCGGACTCATTCGGATTGGAAATTGGATTGAAACTTTGTTTGGATTAGAATCGGATTCAATCTGATTCATTCGGTTTAAAGTCGGATTCATTCGGATTCAACTTTGTAGAGACTGACGGATTGGAAAGGATTAGAAAGAATTTAAAAATATCTTTTGATGAGGCTCGCATTCATTCCGATTGACCGTTTGGATTGAAATGTGAAATCGGTTTAGTTTTGTCAATCGGATTAGACGTACGGATTGAAAAGTGTGTTCGAATTTATTTGGATTGGAAGCACGGATTAAAAAGTGTATTCGGATAGATTTCGGATTCATTCGGATTAGGGGCCACGGATTAAAAATGATTAAAAGGTAAGTTTCGGATTCATTCGGATTGAATTTGGAGTTGAGACACATATTAAAAAGGATTAAAAAGGATTGAAAACATCCCACGGATTAGATCGGAATGAAACTGTTTGGTTCGGACAATGCGCGCATAGTATCCAGTTTATTACCTTTTTTTTAGGGATCATTCGGAAATTTTAGAGCGTCCTGGTTTTTTACGCGACCCAGATGGTAACCCTAAACATGACGGTATTGCCTTGATAACCATTGATCCACCGTTCATTTTTAGAAGAAGCACTGGATTCATACCATTATATGGAGGACCTTTACTGACCGGTACACATGTTACTGTACCATCCACATCCACGCTTATCTTTTTGAATCTCCACTTTTCTATCCCTTTTTATCTTTTATCCATCCCCGTCTCTCTCTTTCTATCACCTTGTCAATCACCGTTCTCTCCTATCTCGTTCAATCCCCACTTTTCTATCTCTTTCTAAAACTGTATATACCTGTCTATCCCTCCCTATTTCCTTGTCAATCTCAATTCGCTTATATCTCTTTTAAGCTCCAGTTCTCTATCCCTTTCTATCTCGATTTCAATCCACATTCATGCTTATTTCTTTGTATCTCCCCTTTTCTATCGTTTTATATCTTTTGTCTATCCAAGCCTATTTCTTTCTCTCTCCATCTCAATCCATATCAACACCTATCTCTTTCAATCACCACTTCTTTACCTTTCTATCTTCTGTCCATCCCTTTCTCAGTCACCTTCTATCTCCTTGCCAATTACAATTTTCTCCTGTCTCTTTCATTCCCCATTTTTCTTTCGCTTTTCGTGTCTGTATATACCTGTCTATCTCTTTCTATTTCCTTGGCATCCCGACCCTGGTTTCCATAAGATTCAAATGGAAACCAGGATTTGGTTGACACGCCCACGAGGAAGACATACATGAATCATACTGTACACTCAACTTTCACAATAACAACCTTCATGATATCAACCCGTTCGCAATAACAACCGCATTCCATTCGCAATATCAACCTGCATGGACCTAAAATCTCACTTGATACCCCTTCGCATGCGTTACGCTCCGGGATCTGATTGGTTTCTATTGGCGCGCAGTTTAAAATGCTAAAAAATATTATTTTATGTGCAATACACATATACGCATATATGCAGTTGATGTGACGCATGCGCAATTGATATGAAATTTAAGAAAAGGAATTTGTCTGTTATTGCGAAGGCCTCCGGCTTGGATTTCGTTGTTATTTTGAAGGTTGAGTGTAGTTATAAAATTATTAGGGTGCTGTCCCATGCCTGTTCGTTTTGCGCTTTGCGCCTGCATGGGATTCCACTCTTAAGGTGCCGTCCCATTTCGGCAGAAAACGTCGGCGTAAAGGTCTCTCCACAATAGACTTACTTCGGTTGACGTATGCATAACGTCTACGGCTGCATTAGTAATAAGGCCTGATTACACGCTTTTAGGAAAATGTCCTTCTTCTCACTCTACCATGTGACTATCCCATAAGTTTGTGTCATTCTCGCACATTGTCCGGGTAAAATGTGTGGAAAATGTGGACATTTTCCTAAAAGCGTGTAATGAGGCCTTTAGTGGCTCGCATGGTGCGCGCGCATCGTAGTACCAACTGTCGTGAATTTTGCGATGTTCACATTCCGTCGTTCCGGTAATTCATTCAGAAGTGAAATTGTGACTATTGTTTTTCATATGTCAGTTGTCAAAATAAGTAAGGTTAAGAAGAGAATAATAATAGGTTATAGAAGAAAAAATACGGCAGTTCTGTCTTCACTCTAGGTAAGATATTTAAATTTATCATCTAAAGAAAATATTAATTAGACTTTTTAATTCTTATTTAGGAAACAAAGTACTTTTTTATTTTTATTACACATTCAATATTTTCATTTTACTTATAAACTATTCGAATTAGATATTTTCTCGCTCTGTACTCATATTATATGAAGCCTCTTTTAATTTTAATTAATTCTTTTACAGAATCAAAAGCAGTAGCCAGAAGATCATCGTCAGGCGATAATCGAGTAGTTTTTTGGAACAGTGAGTACAATTTTTAAAACTGAACAATATATTTAATTCAATGTGTTAGATTATATTGATTCAATTCTGTTTTATTTTTACAGAGAATAATCAGTATCCTTCATCGAGTTTCTATTCCACAAAAGATGGTCAGGGTGTTTATAGCTATTCTGCTCAAAATTCTCAACCTTCAATTGAACCTCAAGCTGGTAATTTTACACATTAATTGCACAGGCACACAAAAAAAAGGTTTTGTTACAGAAAGGTCACCTATATACCCTTATCGTTGACGCCACGCTGAGTCCGAATTTGGTGTCTGTTTACCCCCACTATGTCATAATTTAGGGCAATTCAAGGTCAAATCGCCAAAAAAAAAATTTTCTTTTAAATTACCACTATTCCTAACGTTTTTCGGGTCCCTGAATCCGAATCCGAGGTCTACTTGACCCTATCGTATCACTAATAAGGTCAATTCATGATCAATCCGGTAAATATTACAAAAAATGGCTATTTGACTGCAGATTCGGAAAGGATGAGAAATTTTACGTCCAGATATAATATAAAAAATTTGTTCTTTCAGTTTTCAAATTCTTTTTGAATTTTTTTTCACCTTCCATGGAGCGACAATATATAAAAACATAAAATAATAAATAAATCAAAAAACTGAACTTTTTAATTGTGTGATATATCTATGATAGGTCACTCTTTTTTTCTTTTGTAACGCACTCTTTTGTTCTCAAAAGATCTGTGAAGAGGATTTCTTTTTCTTTTCAAAGAGTCTGGTTGTGTTGACCTTTTAAGCGACCAGCAAATATCTGCCATCATATTTACATCCCATCTTCCTTGATAGCGACGTTCCATTTCCTTAATATCTTGGTGAAATCGCTCACCTTGTTCTTCGCTATAGTCTCCGAGATTTTCTGGAAAGTAGTCAAGATGAGAATGTAGGAAATGTAACTTTAAGTTCATTAAACAGCTTAAATTTTTGAAACTTTGCAACAAATCTTCAACTAAAGACTCGTAATCATCACTCTTCTGATTTCCCAAGAAATTCTCTGCGACCTTTTTGAAACTTAACCATGCAAACTTGACTCATTTCTGTGACAAATTTTTCGTCTCTAAATAAAGTCCGAATTTGAGGACCATTAAAGATACCTTCTTTCAATTTAGCATCACTGATTTCTGGAAATTTCTTTGCCAAATATTGAAAACAGTTGCCATCTTTGTCTAAGGCTTTGACAAACTGTTTGATTAGACCATGTTTGATGTGAAGAGGTGGAAGCAAAATCTTTGAAGGATCTAGTAACGTGAAATCCTCTTCACAGATCTTTTGAGAACAAAAGAGTGCGTTACAAAAGAAAAAAAGAGTGACCTATCATAGATATATCACACAATTAAAAAGTTCAGTTTTTTGATTTATTTATTATTTTATGTTTTTATATATTGTCGCTCCATGGAAGGTGAAAAAAAATTCAAAAAGAATTTGAAAACTGAAAGAACAAATTTTTTATATTATATCTGGACGTAAAATTTCTCGTCCTTTCCGAATCTGCAGTCAAATAGCCATTTTTTGTAATATTTACCGGATTGATCATGAATTGACCTTGTTAGTGATACGATAGGGTCAAGTAGACCTCGGATTCGGATTTAGGGACCCGAAAAACGTTAGGAATAGTGGTCATTTAAAAGAAATTTTTTTTTTGGCGATTTGACCTTGAATTGCCCTAAATTATGACATGGTGGGGGTAAACGGACACCAGATTCGGACTCAGCGTGGCGTCAACCATAAGGGTATATAGGTGACCTTTCTGTAACAAGACCTTTTTTTTTGTGTGATTATTATCATTTTTTTGAGAATATATTACTCTGCAGTTGATTAAGCAAAATAAAAATTTATGCTAGGACAAGTGTAGCCACGTTACTATTTACGGAGGAGCGATTCCGATTTAGCAACCCCCTCAGGTTTTTATCTTTATTTAATCCAATTCCATTACGAAATTAGTGAGTTATTTAGTAGTTTTTTTTTTAAAGCAGTAAAAGATTTCTGAAGATTTTCAAAAATTTAGAAATTTTAAATGAATTTAGGAAACTTTTATGAAATTGAAAAATAGATAGCAAGATTCTTAAGGAAAAAAAAAGATTTAATACGAGAAAATTTATAAAAAGTCTTTAAAAAATTATTAACTAATTATATATTAATCTTTCACAAACCTTCTGTATTCATATTAATTATAGGTAACTGTGTTCAGTAATAAAACTTACCTTCAAATTCAATTTCTTCCGTTTATTTAATAATTATTGTAATGAGACATTTTTTTCCTCTGTATTGGTACTTATTTAAAAAAAAAAATTGTGTACAGAGCAAAATAATGTATACTTTTATTATTTTTTAAAACAATGAAATGCATAATTGAATTTTAATTTTTATTCCGAGTTGTTCGTTTTATGCAAAAATGATTAAAATTCAACATTTTTTCGCTCTATAGCCACACTTTCATTTTCAAACTAATTATAATATTAGTTCAATTTCTTAATTATGAAGAAATTGAATTTTTAAGTTAACTTACTGTTAGCAAATCATCAATGGTGATCTTAAGGTCGAATTTAATTTCCATATTATATTTCGCTATCAATATTGCACAACTACCTTTGCAAAATAACAATTTATACTTTCTTACAAAATAACCCTTTTGAATTACAGCGCCACAAATTGACGTATGCATTACGTCTACGGCTGCATTAGTTGTATTGTTTACGCACGGTGCGCGCGCATCGTACAAAAACATGTCAACGACCTGTCAAATTCAAATTTCATACGGTGTGTGCATGAAAGTGCGTGAAAGCGAATTATTTGTGAAATTGTTTACAGCTATTTGATTTTAAAACATTTAATCCAAAGAGCTACTCGGTTTTTGAATCCATGTCTCAGCTTCAGTCCTTGATAATCCAACATAATTTGTGGAGGGCTTATTTATTCATTTTTGTAGAGAGCCTATGATCAAAACTTTTCTGAGGAAAGTTTTTACTAGAGACTATCTTTTCAGCAGTGTTTTAATTCCTTTCTGCAAACGTAAAACTCTCTTGTACGTCGTAAGTTTATAATTTCCATCAGAATACCGAAAGTATTATATAATAATCAATACTTATGAAGCGAAACACGTTTATTCTACAATATTTGTTTTATTTCAGGTTTATCACTTTTCATTTACTAAAACTCTATAACAATATCAATTTTTTTCTCCTTCAAAAATTATTTTTCAGCAATTTTGAGATAAAAACATTTTATGATTTGCTTCGAAAAGTATTCATCATAATTGTGTTTTAAGGAATTAGGTTTTATTATTTTTTTATTTTTATTATTAGGTTTTGAGCGATTATAAATATTCTTGTGGAGTTTAAAAGGATTTGAAAGCGATTGTAAGAATTTTAAGAAACTTTTATTATTTGAAAGAGACTTTCAGGAATTTAAATAATTCATGTATTTTATTTATTATTATTTAAATATTGTACAAAAGATATTGGTACGTCGATTAGTAAAATTTAGGTACTAATCTAGTTACTAATCCAATACATAGGTTTTGTAATTTAAATCATTTCTTTAAAAATTAAATATGTAAATACTAAAATGTGATATAATCTGAATTCAAACTAGGCTATCTGAGTCTCTGGTATGAGATATTTGTTTTTTATATTATAAACTTTTTTTAATATAATTAACTTTTTTTCTTCATTTATTTATGTAATACAAAAGTAATAAAATACATTAAAATTGCTTAATACTATACCGTATTCACTTGTTATGATTTAATTATTTATATTATAGTCGGCACTGTCGCTATATATCCTTGTGATTAGCCATTCTCGCTGAAGTTCGACGAATTTGTATGTATGTTTGGTTTTTAAAAAAATTGTACAAAAAGTATTCGACCGAGGAGCAAATTTTAAATCGACATCTTTTAACATGCAGTCTAAACTTATCAATTTTATTACAAATCTCGATAAACTTGAAATTAACATACAATAATTATGCGGGAAGAACTTTTAAGAAATAAAACCGAAAAAAATGAAAAAATGATCAATCTTTAGTATTTACTTTGTTTCTGTTTTCGGATTATGCAGCTTCTTTAAAAGTTATATTTTTAAACTAAGTTACTCAAAACAAAATTTAAACAGTCAACTTCTTTGTACTTTCTGCGTATTGAAACATCATTTTTTCAATCAATATATCTCCATAAGTGAAGTTAACTAATACTATAAAAAATTATAATGCGATGCTTTAGGAATTAAGAAAGCTTTTCGCAAAAGCGGTTTATCTAAGACCGTACATCGTAATCGACATTTTTTCTCAATTGTACTGAATTTACTGCACTGTCTGCAACACCGACGCCTGCGTGGTTAAAGCCGAAAATCACAATGTTTGATTAATATTACAGTTTTAAACGATAGAGTATTTTCAAGGCATGCCTGATAATAGAACATTTTTCAGAATTCTGTTTGAAATTGGTTCGAGTTAATCATTTTTTAAAGACTTTTTATAAATTTTCTCTTATTAAATCTTTCTTTTCCTTAAGAATCTTGCTATCTATTTTTCAATTTCCTAAAAGTTTGCTAAATTCATTTAAAATTTCTAAATTTTTGAAAATCTTCAGAAATCTTTTACTGCTTTAAAAAAAAAAACTACTAAATAACTCACTAATTTCGTAATGGAATTAGATTAAATAAAGATAAAAACCTGAGGGGGTTGCTGAATCGGAATCGCTCCTCCGTGAATAGTAACGTGGCTATACTTGTCCTAGCATAAAATTTATTTTGCATAATCAACTGCAGAGTAGTATATTTTCAAAAAAATGTTAATAATAATTAATAAATTTTTCAAAACGTAGATTATATTTCAAGATGAAATAATGTATAAAATTACCAGCTTCAGGTTCAATTGAAGATTGAGAATTTTGAGCAGAATAGCTATAAACACCCTGACCATCTTTTGTGGAATAGAAACTCGATGAAGGATACTGATTATTCTCTGTAAAAATAAAACAGAATTGAATCAATATAATCTAACACATTGAATTAAATATATTGTTCAGTTTTAAAAATTGTACTCACTGTTCCAAAAAACTACTCGATTATCGCCTGACGATGATCTTCTGGCTACTGCTTTTGATTCTGTAAAAGAATTAATTAAAATTAAAAGAGGCTTCATATAATATGAGTACAGAGCGAGAAAATATCTAATTGAAATAGTTTATAAGTAAAATGAAAATATTGAATGTGTAATAAAAATAAAAAAGTACTTTGTTTCCTAAATAAGAATTAAAAAGTCTAATTAATATTTACTTTAGATGATAAATTTAAATATCTTACCTAGAGTGAAGACAGAACTGCCGTATTTTTTCTTCTATAACCTATTATTATTCTCTTCTTAACCTTACTTATTTTGACAACTGACATATGAAAAACAATAGTCACAATTTCACTTCTGAATGAAATACCGGAACGACGGAACGTGAACATCGCAAAATTCACGACAGTTGGTACTACGATGCGCGCGCACCATGCGAGCCACTAATGCTAATGCACCCGTAGGCGTTACGCATTCGTCGACCGAAGTAAGTCTATTGTGGAGAGACCTTACAGCAGAAACTCATGGGAGTAAAAGAGTCAAACAGAACTGCCTGTCTCTGTCACTCTCATGAGTTTCTGCTTTACGCCGACGTTTTCTGCCGACATGGGACTGCACCTCTTTATGCATGTTTAAAAAATGAAGATTAATAAGTTAGTAAAAGAGAGAGATAACCACAGTGATGACAGAAAGAGATACAAACTAGTAATAGAGTACAAAAACCTAGAGCATAAATGTAATGGATGGCTAGGATGGGATGAGGAAGTGCTTGTTCAGTTCGATATTTAAATCAAGTTAACTCACAGATTTAATGATTAATTAATAAAGAAAGTTTATTAATGCTAAGATTAACTCAAATAATATATATATAATTGTCACGCACAGAGTTCGTAATTTGAATCGTACTAAAGTAATGTCTCGTTTCACGCACAGTTCTCGACTCTACTCGCTCACACGATACTTACAGGACTCTCTCAAATCTAATCAGTTACATAACTCAAATATCGCTACTTTCATTGCTCATGCGTACACACTAACCGTTCAAAATATCTTGTTCACTAACACTAGCAAGGGAGATAAAATTAGGTATAAAAAATTAAATTGAATGAAAATGTACTGTTTTGAACCAATTTACAAATGCTCGATATCCATTATTAACCCAATAACATATTTTCTCTTCAATTTCAGATCTGGACAGGAAACACCATCACGAAGACTGCGAATTATAGTTTTGCCAATAATGAACCAGATAGAGTGTCGACATTTCTACCGAGGTTTTTATCTTATTACGGAGAAGCATCTTTGCACTCATCATTGACAACAATACTGTGCCATGGGTGATGTTGGTGCTCCTTTAGTTTATAATAATATGCTGGCTGGAATTCACGTTTGGAAAGGATCATATCATGATGTACTAAATTCTGATGTATATATAGACTTACAACGTGACGGCTATCATACATGGATCAGGGAAAACGCGCTTTTAATGTGAATCAACGAAAATTATTCATACACGGAAAAAAGTTTGGTGGAGTGGCTGAACTATATACCTCTAGTGTTGCTGCTGCATAACATAAAGGGTGACCGCAACGCTATTTTTATCTACACGGAAAACCAATTTGGTACAGTAATGTTCAACGATGCCTTCCTCTGTTCTTTAAAGACCCGACCCTGTTTTCCATTAGAATCTTATGGAAATCAGAGTTGGGTCGTTACAATACACAGCAAGGCATCGCTGAACATTGCTGTACCAAATTGGTTTTCCGTGTATATTCCCACATAATTGTCTATACAATTTATCCTAGAAAAAATAAAAGTAAATAAAATAGCGATTTCTTTTTAAGGAATTAAACTACCTTGCCCTGCTGCAAGTAAAGAGATAGAAAGAGAGAAATTTAGAGATAGAAAGAAATAGAAATTCTCTATCTCTTCCAAGTATCCATTTTGCATCCCCAAAAGGCTATCCCTTCTTATCCACCATTGTATCCCTGTATCCGGTGATTAGCTATCTTTTCCTATCTCTCAGTCTGTCCCTGTGTCTGGTAATATCCTATCTCTTCCTATTCCTCAGTCTATCTCTTTTTGGTAATATCTATCTCTTACTATCCCTCAGTCTATTTCTATTTTTGGTGGTCGATCTCTTTCTATCTCTTAGTCTATTTATTCGCAAAAAAATATTATTCCTTTTTATTCCTAATTCTACATCCCTTGCTAGAAATTTGTATTACTTTCTATCCCCAAAACTGTTCCTCCCTTAGAAATTTATTAATCTTCATATTTTAATTTTAAACATCCCAGTGGGCACAAAATTTAGCGACATCTTTACGGCACCGTTACGACATTTATACGACATCGTAAAGACATCATATGTCCATGTCTTTAAGATGTCTTTGTGATGTCGTAAAGACGTCATAGGATTTGGCAACGTCTTTATGATATCGTTATGACAATTTTACGACATTGACATAGGATGTCTTTACAATGTCGTAAAAATGTCGTAATGATGTCGTAAAGACTTCGCCAAATTTTGTGCCCACTGGGATACTCTCTAAATCTGAATTAGTGAAAAGTGAGTCACTAATTTACTTTAATGAAAAATGCTACTAATTGTTCGTTATTTTTAACCGAAACTTTAGTGAAAAGTTGAAAACTGCGAATTGAAATTTTCACTAAAGTTCATTAGTGACTCACTTTTCACTAATTAAAATTTAGAGAGTACATAATAGTTTTATGACTACAATATTTTGTACATACATTTTATTCTAATCATACCTCTAGTGTACATAACCCTGAAAAATCCGCATCTATAGGGACTCGAACTAGTGCCTTTTAAAATGCGAAGGTTTTAAAACCTTCGGGTTTCTGTCTACTTTTTTATTTACTAAACTAATCCCTGTTTTCTTTTAAATAATATTTTGATGGATTATTAATATTTTTATAATAATATAATAATAACAAATAATTTTATTAATCTTATATTAATTATATCTATGAAAAAAATAACTTTTTAGGTAATTTGAAGTTACTTTATCTCGTAACTCCTCACCATTTTCAGGGTAGGCCTCGCCTAATATTGTGTAAATTTTTAAATATATAAAAATCATTTTTATATAATAAATTAGTTATTATAAATTAATAATAGAACTTTTTAAAAACACAATTTTGTTTATGAAACTCACTCCCCCCCCCTATCCACCAACTGAAGGTCACCCTACCTTTTTGGTTACAATCTCAGCCCTGCTATTTACTCAAAAAAAAAGCCAACACTGATTAGAATGTTGTAATTTATCAAGTGAGGATAAAGTTTAATTAAACGATTTTAAAAATATTATAAAATGTAATGACTACAAAGCTTCGATCCTCTCTGAGGAAACAAAACGAATTTAAAAAGCATTTGCTTCAATTAGCAAGTCACTCCCACCACCGGAGATTCCATATCTGTTGATGCGACTGTAATCTATACATTTATAAACAGATGTTACAAAATAGTCAACAAACCGGCTCACCTGTACCCCACACGTTCGCCACACGCGTACCGCATGAGAATGACAAATAAGGAAAAAATGATAAAGTTTACACTTTCTTAATATGTAAAGAAAAACATTATAATCATAAATAGTAGTCTAGTTATGAAACGAAAAAACAAAACAAAAAAAAACTTTGATTACATATACCAAAACATATTTTCATCAAAAACTAGTCTTTCATAAAAACTTCCGTAAAAACTATTCCGTTATCTGTAGATAAGGTATTAGTTAAATATATTTTTTCATTTCGAAACTGGATTTTGATGAAAGTATAAAGTTTTTTTTGTCAAAATGTAATTTTCAGATTTCATATCCGCTTCACAAGAAAAAGTTAATATTTTAACTATTGGGGGTTCTAGTGGGGTATAGTGGGATTCTTAATTTTATAGAATTTTGTATGGAACGATAAGCTTTTTAATATTTCTGTGTTTATATCACTCAACTGTAGATAAAATTTTTTACTAGAAAAAAAGGTCTATGTAATGACGATTAAAATGAAAATTGAGGAACGGGCCAAGTTTTTCTTTTACAAAAGAAAAATCGGAATTTTTGACATTTTCATAAGTGTATTAAAATATAAGATTTCTTACGTTTTTTAATTCAAAAATATTTACTATCCAAGACGTTTTTCCGGCCAATTTCTGCAATTTAATATCAATTTTCGCGATTATTGCCTCTGGGACATTTCGACACACGAACCCTGACCAGACTAGTATTAAAAATCATCAAATTTTTATCAGAAACAACTAAACTCACCTATTTGAGGTTATTTTTGTGTTTTCTCAACGGAAATGGATATTTTTACGTAAAAATCATTCCATTTTTATCAGAAACAACTAAACTCAACTATTTGAGGTTCTGTTTGTGTTTTCTCAACGGAAATGGATATTTTTACTTAAAAATCATCCCATTTTTATCAGAAACAATTAAACTCACCTATTTCAGGTTATGTTTGCGTTTTCTCAACGGAAATGGATGTTTTTACGTAAAAAAACATCTCATTTTTATCAGACACAACTAAATTCACCTATTTGAGGTTATGTTTGTGTTTTTTCAAAGAAAATGGATATTTTTACGTAAAAACATCCATTTCCGTTGAGAAAACACAAACATAACCTGAAATAGGTGAGTTTAATTGTTTCTGATAAAAATGGGATGATTTTTACATAAAAATATCCTTTTCCGTTGAGAAAACACAAACATAACCTCAAATAGTTATGTTTAATTGGTTTTTATAGAAATTTGATGATTTTTAGTAAATAATATCCATTTCCGTTGAAAAAATATAAACATTACGTAAAATGACTTTAAAATGTCTGCCTTTATTAATACATTGTATTTTTTTATTTAAAACATTCTTATTTGAAATTAAATTTAGCCTACACCGTCATCTTCATCTCTTCTTTGTGTTAGTCGAACATTTCCCCTCCAGTCATTTATCACTTTTTCACTGCAGGTTTACCCTCTTACGAATTGCTAGTTCATTCCTGGATAATAGTCCAGGAAACTGGTACTTTTTTCCGTAATAATTCCCAGACTCAATTTTTTTTGGAAATAGCTTTTGAATGGGGTCCTGAATGACCCTTAAAAATGTGTGCCATGGATCGATTGCCAAAGGGTGTTTTTTTGTTTTTTAAAGAATTTTCAAAAATCAAGAAGTTACGTGGACGGACCATTTCCATTGCGTTGAACAAAAAAAAGTTCAAATTAAAAAAGATAAAATGCAAAATTCTAAGAAAAAAAAAAGCGAATCTTCTATCTCTAATAGGTTTCGAGTTACAGTCATTTCAAAAAACCACTTTTTTCTGAATTTCGTCGAAAAATCACTACTTTTTGCAACATTCTCTGTACCAATGAACCTAATAATTTTATGACAAAATTTTCTACAAATGAGTGAAATTTCATGTATTTATCTTTAATTTGCCGCAAAGGGCACAGTCTTAACTCTAATAAGTCAAAAGTTATGACCTCTCAAAGTGGGCTACTTTTGACCCATTTTTCCGGGCAATTTCCCTCTGCGGAGTTTTCTTGTAACAGGGTGTTCTATGGGAAAATTATGATAGTGATGCCAGAGAATGAAATAAAGTGAACAAAATTATGCGCCTATTAAAAAAAAGGATCTGGTGCCAGTAGTACGTGATTTATGATCTCTCAAAAACTCCCTTGTTTTTTGCATTTATTCACTAAAATTCGAAAAATTGGGCCTTTCAAATATACCTCGTTTCATTTTGATCTGCGGACGAAACGCAAAGGGAAGAAATTAAAATAGACTCAATTCTGCATAAAATGAAAGAAAGAGGATATCTTAGTTGTAATAGGTCACGAGTGGATCAAAGTGGATCTTTCTTACATATAATCATCTGAGTGCACCATGCAGGGCAAGTACAGTCATATTTGAATGTTTTAATGCATATGAAGTATCTAACTCTAAATGTAAGTAAAATATACATCATTTTTTATTAATAAACAATGAGTTTTTTATAAAAGAAAATTATATAAACATCTTTTTTTAATAATTTGTTTAAAAGTAAAAAAAAATAG
>UCOH01010066.1:0-23066 GCA_900474275.1 Synergus japonicus
ATATATATATATATATATATATATTTATTTATTTCTTAATTCACATAAATTATTATAATTATTATTATATTATATTTCAAATCAATCATTTGAGGTTATGTTTCAACTGAACTGTGTAGATAATGTACAATATACTCAATTGGATTAAAACTTCATACTATCTTATAATAACAATTATTTATTACTCATCAAAATATTTTTCGTCTAACCACAACAGACACAACAAACCATAAACATAAAACGCCAAGATGTTTTGAATTACTTTATAAAGATAAATAAATTATAAATAATTAATCTTGCAATCTAATCTTTTATTTCTAATAAATTTATATTTACTACATAATCTAGAAACCTATTTTTAATAACAATTTATTCATATTAACATTATCATTTATTTTAGTTTTCAAGGTGCCGTCCCATATGGGCGCAAAACGCAAAGCGTGAAATGAACAGCCAATTGCAAAACACTTTTAGATTTCTGTCTTCTCAAAGATTCTCTATTATTGGCTGTTCGTTTTGCGCTTTGCATTTTGCGCCTGCATGGGATTCCACCCTTATTCGTAATTTCAAAGTTACCGCCATTGGAAAAGTTTTTTTTCCAATTTTCCATTTTCCGAGTGGATAACATGCGCTCGTGTAACAGGGTGTCGTAAAACGCCGAAACGTTTCGACAAATCGGCAGAGTGTGTATTTTGGCCTTAAATACGAGCTATAGTGTAGGAAAGAATGGAAGACCGTTCGCACATGCGCAGTACAAATCTATCCGCTTTTCTTTCTCTCGGGGAATTGTACGAGGGAGACATTTGAACACTGTGACACATAAACTCACTTTTAAAAGCGGTTCTGAGCTCGAACCACTCACTCTACTATCTCACAAGAGAGAGAAAGACGGATAGATTTATACTGCGCATGTGCAAACAGTAGTGTGTCTATCTCACTCTCATGGTTTTACGTAAAAACGCAACGAATTCCGGATCCATAGGACGCCACCACCCTTAGGGTGGCGTCCCATGGGTCTGGAATGCATTGCGTTTTTGCGCAAAACCATGAGTGAGAGAGATGGTCGTATTACTGCGAGAATGAGACAAACTTATGAGATAGTCACATGGTAGAGTGAGAAGAAGAACATTTTCCTAAAAGCGTGTAATCAGGCCTTTAGGGTGGCTCCCATGGATCAGGAATGCGTTGCGTTTTTGCCTAAAACCATAAGGGTGCCGTCCCAAGTAGGCGCAAAACGCAAAGTGTAAACTGAACAGCCAATTGCAGAACACTTTTAAATTTCTGTCTTCTCAAAGATTCTCTGTCATTGGTTGTTCGATTTGCGCTTTGCATTTTGCGTCTGCATGGGATTCCACCCTAAGAGTAAGAGAGACACACTAAACTACCTACTTTCCAACTCTCATGGTTTGTCGTAATTACTGTTGTATACAACAGCTGCGAGAATCTAACCTGTACCTCAATTAGAGTTCCTAAATTATCGATATCTTAAATCCAGGTCACGGAGTAATAGTAAGGAGACAAAACTGTGTGCCACACAAGTATGCCAAGTTTTTCGGACATAGTAAGGAAGGAGGATGTACGCTAATGTAACAGCGGTCGTATGGTTTTTAGTGGAATATCTGTGAGAGCTATGTATCTTAATTATTTTTTCGCGCTAAGTTCGAATCATGACAAAGTTTAGAATATCTATCAATATAATATATAATATAATATATATCATTATATAATATCAAAGCTAATTGTAGTTTTGCATGTTCTTTTGAGAATTTATAAATTTCTACACAACATTAATAAATGGGAAAATTTACGCAAAAAAAAATAGTTTTAGTTTCTCATAGTTTCAACTCCTATATTTTTATATTACTGAATGCTTAAATAGACGAACTTTTACTCAATTTATTCACAAAATTGGTTCAGGATCTACATTAAATTAAACAGATAAAATTGAAGATAGTTTCAATGTACCATAATGGTTTTAATATGAATAGTTGAAAATAAAACAGAAAAAGAGAAAAAAAAAAGTAACAAAAACATATGTAGAAAAAAATCAAACTGTGAATTTTAAGATGATAATTTATTGTGGATTTAATAATTATCGTGTGTGAGGTTGGTGTAACTGAGATTACTATACATGAAACTTTCTGCATAAAAATAAATAATATATATTTTCAAAATTACAAAGATTTCTTAATACACCCATTATACTAAAAACGAAACAAAAAATTAGAAATTATCAGTTCTTTTAAATTATTCTTATTTCTAAACGTACCGATACATGCTTGAAAGTTCATATAAATTAAATACAATATATTTTTACTAGATTAAAAAAATGAATAAGATGGAATTTATTGTGCAACTTGGAATATTCAAATGAATGAAATAAACTTAGTACTCCTAACCACTAGCAATATTATTTACGTTCATCACATATTCTCGAAAATTATGAATAAATTACGTATTCACACGAGACTTATTAAAACTCAACTTAATCAAAACACTGAACAACGCACCTCAATTCTTGTCTACAATTGAAGTAAGGATTAAACTTTTAATCCAAGATAACTACTGAGCTTAGAGTACTATTGACTGGAATTTATAATTCTAAAAGAATCTTAAAAGTAAATCTAAAAGTACATCTAGTGGTAATAAGAAACACATTACCGTAGCACTGAAACTTTTTAGCTCAGATAACAAAAATAGGAATGTAGCCCAAACAAATTTTTATCTTTAAGATTCGTTGTTGATCTTGATCAGCAGCACGAATGCAAGATCGAAAATTACTGTCGTGTTCGATTTCGAATTAAAAGTGTCGAAACCACAGAGAGTTAAGCTTGGCTAACTTCGTTTAATGTTTAAGTTTGTTCGATTAAATGGTACGCTAGGCTTAGCAGTGCTAATCAGGTGTGGCTTTTTGTTGATTGGCCCATTAAGAACTTCATTTTCTTTCTCCTGGTTCGGGTTGGATTTTCGCCTCGTATATTTTCGTTTTGCTCGTGGTTCTCCGTCCTTTTTGGGTGTTTTGCGCTTTCGCGATTCCTTTGGTTTAGATTGTAGATTATTATTATTATTATTATCGTCAAATCCCTCAATTCTACCTTGTACTGTGGATGAATGAGTTAATTTCGATAATTTCCTTTTTTCTTTTGTCCTTTCTTTTTCGATATTTTCTTTCTTGTTGAACATTGCATATCTTAAATTCTGAAAGTTTAGCACTCTCCCTGCATTTATTTTGGGATTTGTTTTTCCCCTTTCGAGTAACACACATCTGCAAGATTATTAAAATGATTATGTGAAAAACGGTGGAAATATTAGGATAAGTAGATAAATATATATCTGGATAAGTAGATAAATACAATGAATAATAATTTATTAATATAAAAATATACAATTTTGAGGTTAGAGCTTGAATCAAATATTTAACATATATTATTTGTATTATTTTGCACTTCTTTCAAAAGATAATTAATTAGCCAGATCAGAATAAAGTTATATTTTGTTACTTACCACGCCTTCTAAGCGGTGATTTTCTTTTTTCCACTAATAATAAATAATATACAAGTTTGACTTTTACAACATCATGGATAACATCAACACATCAAATCACTCACAGCTCTCGCAGATATTTCACTCATTACAAGACGACCGCTGTTACATTTAGCGTACATTCTCCCCCCTTACTATGTCCGAAAAAATTGGCATCACTTTCGATATTCGCGCGTATTGGCGTTTTGTCTCACTATTACTCCGTGATCCAGGTTATATGACCGAGAATATGACAATTTATGAGAATTTAAGAGAATTGAAGAATTTATGATTTTTAGAAAAATTGTTATTGTTTACATTATTTACATGGTTAAATTTTAGTCATTTATTAGCTAAGGTATATTTAGGAATGTAAAATATGCAAAACAACAGCTTTCTAGTTAACTAAAGCCACAAAATTTATCTTATAATAAACGTCACTTTATAGGTTATGTTAGACGCTAACATAACCTATGCTCTGCATACATTTGTGACAGTTTTTTCATTTAAAACTTGTGTAAAGCTCATTAAGAAGTAATAGAAGTACAAAAAACAGTTTATTACTCTTTATTGGTTAATTAATTAATAATTATCTCCCTTATCATAAAAATATCAAAAATCATAAATTCTCATAAATTCTTAGAGAATTTAAATCTCGGTTATATTCTCGGTTATATTCTCATTCTCGTTACCGTTCTCGAAGTAAGTTGCAAAGAGGTGTATGTTTTACCCTTTCTCGTCGAAGCTAATTGGTTGAGAGCATTTTCGGTGGGTGGAGCTTGGTGAAACTCAACCAATTAGCTTCGGCAAGAAAGAGACAAAACTACACTCCTTTGCAACTTCTGTCTGACGCATTACCACGCGCTTTCCTACAGCGTCCCGCAGTCCATTTCCATATGTCGATGAACAAAATGTTCTTTTAACTGTGTTGGAGCATTTTCAAACCACTAAAAATTAATGTAGACTTTACTCAAATCCGCCATTGTGTCCACATCTTACCAATGCGCGGTGTTTGAGGTCGCAAAAATGATATGTTTGAAGTGTCGTTTTTTTTTATGGACAAACTTTTGGTTGTACGTCAGGGGCTATCTGCTTATTTTCTGCAAAAAGAAATTTGTTTGACTAAAAGGTGAATTTTTACAAGTGTGGAGACGCGGATTGAGGGGTGCGGGTAAACAGTACTTACATTTTGCCAAGTCCCTGTCCGAGCAAAAAAGGCACAAAACTTTACTCCAAGGGTGCTTCACTCACTCAGAAAAATTTTCCGAATCTTGCTATGCACTTCAAAGCCCGAGCACTTACGAAAATCGTGTAAAAAAAAGAAGTTTGAGAAATCGCGTACTACACATGTGCTAGTTACTTAAATGTAGTTACTGGACCTGTCAGCTGTTTCGCAGCGTCGCCAATTAGCGATATTCGGAAAATTTTTCTGAGTGAGTGAAGTTTTGTGTCTTTTTTGCTCGGACAGGGACTTGGCAAAATGTAAGTAATACATGCCCTTATATAATTAAATATGATCGTTAATGAAATGAAGTTGTTGGCTTTAGATACGATAGATAGCGTTACTGTGCTGTGAGTAGTTTTGACAGTCTAAAATATTGTATCGCAGTGAAAACGTGCTAGGAAGATGTTCCCAGTCCTACAGCGAACTAGTTCGCTCTTTTAGTTCTTTAGTTCGTTAAGTTTTTTTAAATAAACATTCTAATGGAAAGCAAAAAACTAGGTTGGGCTGACATGTATACATAGGAGTGTAGATACGACTTCTGAATTCGGGAAGGAAAGGAAAAATAAATCAGCTGGTTGACCATGTAGCGCCACTCAATTATAGAGCGGTCGCTAAAAAATAAATATAGTACATATAAAGAACTGCGGTCGAGATCATCGACGAACTAGTTCGCATAGTTCACTTAAAGGAGCGCTCTTCTCACCTAGGTCGTTCGCGAACTACTCAAGACTGAGTAGACTGGTAGCCCATTAAGGGCGTTGCAGGAGGGTCACGAAAAATGTAGAGCTTACTCTAATCTGCAATTCTGCACCTCAGAATTTGGTCGACTTTTTGAGGGTAAAAAAGGGGCATTTGCAAAGTTTTTTCGAGTCCTAAAGGGAAATGAGGGATGAACTTAGCGGACATGGCCCGTCATTTTTTTTATTTGAAAAAAAATATCGGTGAAAATCCGATAATCATACATGGTATCCACTCCGCATCGACCAACCTATCAATGTGTGAATATGTGTGAGACTGACAGGCGAGCACAAGGCAAAATAAAACACTATAGTTTTCGCGGAAATAACGCCACAACATTTGACACGCGGCAAGGGGCACTTTCCGATGGTGTTGTAAATACCCTTTTTACATTCCAACACCCTGAACAATTTTGAAAAACGTGCATGTCTCAATATTTTTGAGATGACATTATAGGAATTTCATGTTAATTGAAATTATTTTATGATTGAGTTGAGAAGCACTGAGTAGAGGAAATAGCGACAGCTGATACTGACCTCTACGGAATAGACGGGAACTTCTATTGGCAGTAGTTTGGCGGGAACTGTTCAAGTATGAATAAGTAAGCTCTTTTACGATTTTAAAGATCATATCGATTATTCACAAGTTTCAATGATTAAAGATGGAATTTCATTTTCAAATTGTTAATAAAAAATGAGATTTATTTATGTTTCATAATAAACATGAGTTTAAAAGAAACAAAGTCTTAATTTTGCAGAACATGAAAAAATTGATTTATTAATTTAGCAAAAGGGATCAAGATTGAATAAATGTAATACTTTACTTTCATATTTTGTAATAATAAATAAAATAATTTTTTACAAATACTAATATTTAGTGAATACTTTTCGAGAAATTAAAGTGCATATCGATAACCTTCAAATGAAATGTACAAAAGGTAAGTATGGTTATAATTTATGATTTATATATTTAATATCCTTTCTTGGGTGTGATTGTGTATAATTTGTATGTAAAAATTCTAAGATTATTAAACTTATCATTAAATGAGCACAAAAGTTGATATAACTTTACAGCTAGTTTTACATTCTCATCATAGAGAATGTATTAGATTTGTGTAAAATTTGACCCCCCCCCCCAGTTTTCATCAAATGTCCACGTTTTTGGACCCCCTGAACCCGAAAAACATGTTTTTACGAATGTGTCTGTCTGTCTGTAAATTTTAGTTTGTTAGCACGATAACTTTCGAAAGAATTGACCGATTGTATTGTCTGTTGTTATACTCTTTTAGTGTTCTAAAATGAAGGTCAAGTTCGTTGGCCAGCCATTTTGGATAAAAATTCAAAAAGTTGGAGCATTTTGAAAATTTTTGAAAACACTTTTTTTTTAATTTAAAAATTCTAATTACGGATGTTCGTAGTACTCAAAAAGACGAACAATTTTTCTGAATGACTTTTTTGGATAAAAAAATAATTGAAAGACATAACATTTTGAAAATGTGCATTTCATTCCATTTTGTAGTAATGGAAAAACAAATAGGTGCAAATGTCGCGATGGTCGCAAGCGTCCCGTAGGGCGCAAGTGTCTCGAAGCGCACAACACGGAGCGCGAAGCGCGACGTGTGTATGAGAATGTGCCCGCGTAAGCGGGCAGATTTTTTTTTATTATAGATAAAATGGAACAGAAAAACTATAGATGTTTTTATTGCAACGTAAGGTTTCAAGTATTTGAGAAGTATACTGATCACGTACGGTTTCATGTAAACCAGAAAAATCACGAATACAAATGCGAAATAAAAAATTGTCATGCGGTTTATAAAACGCGTTCATCATTGCGATCTCATAAAAATCGGGATCACAAAGAGCGAACAACCATAAACTGTGAAATTCCTCAACAAGTTAAAGAAGTAATTGTGCACAATATGGATGTCGATCCTGAACTGGTAGGAAACATACCACTTGTAGAAGAAGATCAGGATCTATTGATTAAAGAAAATGAAATAAATCAAGAGATTCAAGAAGAAATTGAAGATAGTTCAAACTCGGAAAATGAAGATACCAATTCAGATGATTATGAAGAAAACACAGATGATGAAAATGATGATGTAAATGATGTGGGGCCAAATGATGAAAGAAAACGTGCAGTAGGTTTCTATCTACTACAACTAAAGGCAATGACTTGTAACGAAGCTGTTTTTACGGATTCGGTTTTGTCCTTCCGGACGCTTCAGTCTAGCCAGGGTCAGGTTAATAATGGACAAATAAAACAGCATTTAATTCTCTTTAAATAAATAAATGTATAAATATTTATTCCCTAACGTTGAAAATACATACTAAAATGACTCTAATTAGTGTGACGGTGATTTTAAATGTGTAGAGTAAATTTGTGTGTGTGTTTTAAATACAATTTTAAATATGTTTGTAGCAGAAATTCAACGCGGTTTACATCTTAGTTTTTGTGTTGTTGTGAATGTTTTGATAAATGAAGGAAATATATATATACTTAGTTTTAATCTTTGCGGTTTGCTAGTTGGAAAATCAGAGTTGGTACCGTGTTAGGAAGCTTACTTACATCTCCTGCGAACACATTTCAAATAAAACAAAAGCATTAGAAAACAATATTTGCTTGAAAGCATTTCTGATTACAAGACACGATTTAACTGGACGTTTGACAATTTGGTCTTCCTGATGTGTGAGTGGAACGGAGTAAGGAAATCGGACGGAGTGGGAAAGGTAGATAGCGTGAGATGGACAGCGTTAGGCGCGCCTAATCGTTGCAAATCTCGGTACTGAGTTGGCTATGTCAAGCGCACCTGACCATAGACGACTCATGCTATATTGTGAGTGAGACGGATGACTAGGAGCGGTGAGCGGTAGGAGAGAGACGGTGTGGCGGATAACGAGATAGGCTGACGGAACGAGAGTGAGAACGACGGAGAGTGAGACGGAGAGATAACAGTAACGGTGAAATGGCGGCAAGAAAGAATTTAAAACTTGCGAGGCATTACAATGATAAGTGCTCCTATCCATTACAATGCTCTCGAGTTTTTCGGGTAGGCTGTGCCAGTCGCACCTGATCACAGACGACCCGTTTCCTACGAAAATTTAGTAGAGAATGTCAAGTGTAGTTGCTCCTACTCCTTGAGATTCTCCGGTGTTCGTTTTCCTATGATAGTCGCACCTAAGCATAGGGAAAGGAACGTGAGCATCATCATCGGGCGAGAGCCCCGACTCAACTGACCAAAAGCCGTTGCGTTTATTTAATATCAATGCACTGATATCGGACGGAGTGGAGAGTGGGAACGGTGGGGGAACGTAGCTGGCTGGTCGTGACGCTGCGAGTCTAGCGAGGTGTGCGTGGGCCACGCATACTTGTCTAACGCATCGTCACAGACTAACATTTCTGAGGATCAAATCACAGACACACTTGATACAATACAGTTTCTTGCACGGGCTTACTTGCGAAATACTTTGCTTCGTGTCGAGCAAGTACTGCAAGACTCGGCTCTTGTAAATCTTCGTGATCACTTTGATCTTGAAAATGAAGTTGAATCAACGGATTGTAAATTTAATTTAAGTAATAGCAAAAATAGGAAAAAGTATTTTGAAAAAGATTTCGATGTCTTTATGCCAATAAAGAAAACCTTAGGAAGGCGTTTCGTGAAATATGGAAGTGCCAATACTGGAGAAGGTCGTCCTGAAAAACGGAAGGCAGACGAAATGATGTTCATTCCTATTTTAGAAACCTTTAAACGTTTGGTAGCAAATCCAACGTTTATTGAGACTGAAGAATCACGTTTCAAAGAAAGGCGTCATTTCTTTTTATAAGGATGGTCTGAAGTTCATCAATGAAGCAGATCCAGATGTAAAACATATACGCCTTCATTCTGACGAAGCTGATATGTGCGACGGTTTATGTTCTAGGGCGTGTGGTCAGCAAAAATTTTTATTCGTGTACTGGTATTTCAATAACGTAGACCCTAAGTACCAAGCAACGACAAAGTCCATCTATTTGCTAGCAATTGTTAAGGCTGAAAACCTTAAGAGGTATGGCATGAATAAGATCATGGAATTTGTCGTGGAAGATATAAAGAAGTTGCAAGAAGGAATGCAAACTCCTTTTGGCTTAATTCGTGCTTCTTTATGTCACCGAAGGTGATAATCTAGCTTAGCATGCCATGTGTGGCTTCAAGGAATCTTTCGGAAAGACAAAACATCCATGTCGTATCTACACTGCGCCTCTTGAAGACATACAACGTATAACAGAAAAAAGATGATGATCTGCTTCGAACTCCAGAGACTCATGAAATTCAGGTTTCTACAATTGAGCAGGCGCAGGGTCAAGAGAAAGAAAGATTGATGACACAGTAAGGAATCAATCGAAGATCTGTACTAAATGAACTCGATGGTTACGATGTCACAAAAGGAGCACCTCCGGACATAGTTTATGGTATTCTTCTTGGAATTCTTCCACGGACTTTTCAACATTTATGTCAAACAGTTATCCTAAATAAGATTTCATTGCAAGAATTTAATAGAAGGATAGCTGATTTTGACTACGGTAACTCTGAGCTGACATCGAAACCATCAACTATAAGGCCTCAACATCTGATACCTGGTGGAAATGTAAAGCAATCAGCAAGTCAAATGTGGCTTCTAGGAGTGATACTACCTTTCATCGTGCAAGATATCATTCAAGAAGACTGCCCATTCTACGATAATTATATGACGCTTCTACAAATAACTTCCATTGTTTTTGGGCATTCAATAAGTCTTGGAATGGTAGACGCTCTTGGTGATCTCATAGCTGACTATTTACAAAGTTTTGCTCGCATCTATGGTGATATTGATTACGATCTTCATAATGAAGAAGTAGACAATAACGATAGGAAAGATAAAGACTTTGTACCAAAGCAGCACTTTGTCATACATTACCCTCGATTGATTCTCTATTTTGGACCCCTTACTGAGTTCATGTGCCTGAATCTTGAACGAAAACACCAGCAACTCAAAAGAATTAGTCAGGGAATTAGGAGTTATAAGAATCTGACATATACATTTTCTGTAAGACATCAGCAATGGTTAGCACTCCAGCTGATGAAGTCTCTTACAACAGAAATCACACATGGTCCCCGCAAGCTAGTTCCAACAATAAATTTTCCGTTTAAAAATCTTTTTCCTGATAATCCATAACTGTGCACTGTACCTTGGGTAAAATATAATGGTATAAAGTACACCGCCGGAAAATGCTTCATTGCAATTGGTTACTCATCCCCGGATCCTTTACCGCAGTTTGCGGCATTGCATACTATCATTGCTACTGATCTTGAGCCTATTTTCATTTGTAACAAAGTAGAAACTATTCTGCACGACATGAATCTAATGACCTCTAAAGTTTGTATGCAAAACGATTTCGTTAGCTATACAACACAGGAATTAGTAACGCACAATGTTTTCCACATTCACAAATATGAGGATAACATTTACATAGTTGTAAAGAGATGTTTCGGAGATATTCATTAAATCTCTTGAATGTCCATGTGCATGTGGCGAATGCAATGGATTCATGTTGGGCGAAGGGATTATCAGTCTCGTTTTTTTTGTTTATTAAACATTCGTGCAAAAATGATTTACTTTCTTTCGTAAAGACTTTATAAAAATAATTTTTGTACGATTTAAAAAATGTTTTCTTGATTCAGTGCTAATTGTTTTCGATGTAACAGTCATTGTAAAAAAATAGGTTAATTATATTTAATTATTTGTATGCATAGTTTTAATTGAGTTCTATTTTTGAAACTAATTCTATTTCTAGCATCTAACTTATAATAGGAAAAGATTCACTGAATCATTCTCCAAACAAAATAAAAATACGCTGTAGATGTTTTCAATATCTGAAATATAAGTGAAATCGTTAAAATATGGAAAAATGTATTTTATTTCATCAGAAGTTTTCTTATACTTACAGAAGAAAAAGTATCCTAGGACAAGGGAGTAAACTTTCCAGCGAAAATAACTGTTGTATGTCTGGGAAGATTGTACTATTGAATCGCATAGACACTCTCCAAATTTAAGAGCCTGATGGAAAGTGGATTCTTATTATAATAAGTATAATAAATATTATATATAAATATTTTCATACTTGCGTAGTTAGATGTTCCGCGACATCAATAAATGAAAATATTGAAAATAAGATATAATTAGCACACTGTATATCACAATATCCAATAACTAAACTTCGTTACACGCCTATAAATAAATATTTTGCAAATCATAATTCAAAATCTGCGCGAAGATAAATATTTTTCACGCACAAATTATACTTTTCGAAAACTTTAGCGAGCGATTGTTTTTGTAAACACCTGGTGAACGATCCGCTGCACCTCGATCATCGAGTTACCAATTGAAGTCTTTTAAATCTTTTTAAAACCTCGAATTTTTAACAAATTCCGGAAGATTGTTGTACTAACTTCCTTATTCGCGACCTGGTGCATCCTGGTTATCGGGTCACCATTTGGAGATTTTTGTGTCCCTCGAAAACTTGAAATTTCGAACAAATTCCAGAAGATAGTTGTTCAAAACATCTGGTGGACATTTTATGATGCTAGAGGCGCGAAATTCAAATTATAAGTTAGTAAAAACAGCGAAAAACAATAATAATTCTTCTGTTTAGAATGCCAATATTGATAACTTAATTTTTTATAATTAACAGAAATTTAGTTAATATTTTTATAAAATATTTTATATATTATATTTTCAAACTTTTTCAGCTGAAAAATCTACAATTGTATTAAAACTTTTATATTTTAAATGTTTTTGCAGAAATAGAAATACCTGCTAAATACTGTTAAAAATCACTAAATTGTGACTTTTCACAATCGATGAAAAAAATCCCAACACGGGTTTCAAAATCACTAGATTTATGACAAATTCACTAAATTGGTCACCCTGTGTGCGAGTAAAAAGGGATTTTAACATCTGTAAGTAATGCCTACACTCTCTAAAATATTGTCTGCACCCTTAATTCTTTTTTCTCATATATCTCAACTCTCTTTTTTAAACAAAATTATAGTTTTTTGCTCAAAAAGAGAGACTAAGCCCCTCTCCTTCCATCGAGAAAACTATCTCGACGAAATGACCCGTCAAACAGTGAATCATTGCAATTTTACCATCTAAGAGTGCCGTCCTAGGGCAGCAGAAAACGCAAAGCAGAAAGCAGAAAATCATTAGAGTAAAAGAGAGAGAAAATCTGCCAGTCACTTTCTCTCTTATGATTTTCTGCTTTCTGCTTTGTGTTTTCTGCCGACATGAGACGGCACCTTACTTATTGAAGTCGGGTGGGAAATTTTACTGATTCTACATGAAAATTTTCTTTTTTCAATATGCTCCAAGACCCTTAAGGCATACAAGATGAACACTGCACATACAGCATAAAAAGGAAGTGAAACGGATACGAAATATATTTTTCATAACATCAAAATTGAAAATTCGACATTCGATGCCTTCATAGTGCGTTGAAAGTAGCAGTTTCACCTTCTCCCACATAATTTACGTCCTTGAGAATCAAAAAGGGATTTTGACATCTGTAAGTATTGCTCACTCTTTCTAAAATAATATTGTCTCAACCCTTCTTTTTTTTCTCATATCTCAAATCTTTTATTTAAACAAAACTATGAGTTTTTGTTAAAAATGAGACACTAGCTCCCCCCTTCTTTGCCATCGAGAAGCCGATCTCGATGAAAGGACAATGTATATTTGCAAATTTGTCATCGTGAGGTGGGAATTTGACTGATTCTACATGAAAATTTTCATTTTTCAAAACGATCCAATAACCTAAAGTGTGATGGAATTTGAAAGTAAAAATTGACATCAAACTGTTAAAAACTGCCAAAATCTGTAGAAACACATAAATCTATTAGATGGATTTGAATTTACGTTTTTAAAGGCAAAAGAGGGAAAATTTAGAGTTTTTTGATAGAAATAAAAGGAAAGAAGAAATGGACAAACAGCGCTAAACCCACCAGTTTTTCGAAAAATCAGGTTCATTTTCATATTTGAAATTTTTATATGAAAATATAGAAACATTTTTCAACATAAACAAGTATACTTCTTTCAACATGACAACACATAAGTTTATAAAATAAATCTTCTTTATATAGTGTAAATTTTTATAACTTTCATAACAACTAGCATCTTTCCCTTAGCTATATATATATTACTCTGCAGTCGATCTACAGAGGCAGAGTTGGCCCTGTATAAATATATCTTATGAATGTGTGTGCACATATTTTGGCAACTGATTGATCAAGGTGATTTTTACGAACTACATTACTGCTTTGTAGTAAAGCAAAGATAATCAGTCTTCATTCAGTGATTTAAAATTTGTACTACTAAAAAAGCTATTCGAAATATTACAAAGACAGTTTGCGTTATTGAAATATTTTACACATATAAATTTGCTACAGTGTATTACGAAGTGTTAAAATTACTTTTCTTCACATATAGAAAAAACAATATATAAATACATAAAATCCTTCAACTTTACAATCTTTATATTTATAATAATGCATAGTAATACTTATCAAACGATTACAATTAATAAGTTGAATAATGACTGTCTAGCTAATATTTTTTCATATCTGCCTATAGTTGTCAGAATCAAAACTGAAAGAGGTAAATAGAATCAAGTGATCACAAAATTTGACGTTCTCCTAAATTAGATTAGAGTGAAATCTAATATCCCCACAAAAAATTTAAATGAAGGGCGATGGACTCACAAGGCACTACGTGTCAACGTCGCAATTTTGCCGTGCATTTGCACATCAATTCCATTCGACCGTATTTGAGGAGCAAATCGGATCAAAACGAACTTTCTTTCGGCCTCAAAAAACTATAATGTGGCAGGAGTATGCGTATAGGCTTAGTTTTTTGAAAAAAGGGGGAAAACATTTTTAATATAAGTTTCTAATATAAGTGACAGAAGACCTACCTGTCTTAGAAAATCCTCTTTTTTTTTAATTATCCGCACTCGAATTGCACTCGCGATTTTTTTACATGATTTTATTGCCACGAGGGTCTTTATTTGTCACTTTATATCACTCAACGTTGAGTGTAACTTGTACAAGTCAACAACGCGAGAAACAGTGAAAATTACGAACAAATACAATTATGAATCTGACACAACAAGAGGATGCATGAGGAACTTATTTTATCTGGACTGTATGAACCATGTGGTGGACTTACAATTTTTGAATTCTCGGTAATTTAAAATCGGGTAATATTACCGGTAACATACCGGTATGTTACCGAAGCTTCGAAAATTTATAAGAATATTCAATTCTAGAGCTTTTAAATTCTTTTTTAAACTAATTAGATAATTTTCATGATGTTATACTTAATTTTTTATCATTTGATATATTTTTAAAGTTATTGTTATTATAAAAATATACAAAATTATTGAAAATTAACACTTAACCTGTAAAAGTTTTTTCGGCACCTTGAACCTATAAATTTGGGTCTGCTGCTTTCGGCATATTTTTCAATAATTTACACTAACTAGTGCCACTGCTGGCCGCTAGGCGGCCTTCGTCATACTAAAAATTTTTTTTTCTTTTTTACAAAAATTTAAGACCGGACAAACATACATTAGCATATTTTCTTCGCTCGAACACAAATTACCAAAGTTCATAAACATTTATTCAGTGTAAAAAATTCAGTAATTAGGTAATGTTATCGCTTATAGAATGAATTATAAACAGCACCCAAGAAATAAAATGATTATATTAGAATAAATATAAATAATAAAAATAATGAAATTAAATAAACAATTATTCATTTATTTGAAAAACTGTGAAAATGTTTAATATATATTATTTTAAAAAATAACTGAATACAATAATACCAGTTTTTATAATCTTTTCTCGAAATTTGTCTTTGGTGCACTATAAATAAAAAGTATTTTATTTCATCCAACCAATTCCTACTATTATTCTAAATATAATACTATATTGAAAATCACAGTAATATTTTTAATCATTCTCAATTATATCGATATACTCAAAAAGATATATTAAAAATATATTAATTTTCTTAAACACGAGGAAATATTCATTATTTAAAGTAATATTAAATTACAGTTTTTTTTAAATGGAAATGGCTGGTTATTCTATATTGAAAATCACAATAATATTTTTAATCAGTCTCGATTATATCAATATACCTAAAAAGTTAAAGTAAAAATATATTAATTTTCTTAAGGGCGATGGAATCTGAAAGTAAAAACTGTCAACAAACTGTCAAAATCTGTGGAAAGAAATAAAGCATATGAAGCATATGAAATATATCATATGAAGTAAAATTTTTCCAGCCACAAAGGCAAAAGAGGGAAAATTTATAGATTTTAGATAGACAAAAATAGAGAGAAGAAATGAATAAGGGGCGTTTGATGATAAGTTTGTCGAATACTCACTTTTATAGTCTCAAAGTAGCGTGTAATTATTTCTTGTCAGAAACGGCGGACATTTTGACTTTCATGATGGAAGAAAATAAATATTGATTCCTGCTAAAGATATTTTGCCATTGACTGTATAATCTGGCGCGCGATTCAAAATGGAATTAAATTGACCAATGGGAGAATTTCTCTAGCAGGAAGCCAACACATGTTGCGCGCGCAGGGTGCCACTGTCGCAGCTGTCAATATTTAGTTTCTTCCATCATGGAAGTCAAAATGTTTGCCGTTTCTGATAGGAAATAATTACACGCTATTTTGGGACTATAAAAGTGAGTTTTCGAGAAGCTGATGATCAAGCGCCCCTTATTCATTTCTTCTCTCTATTTTTTTCTATCTAAAACCTCTAAATTTTCCCTCTTTTGCCTCTGGCTCGAAAATTTCAAGTCCACCTGAAAAGTTGACAGAATTAGACGGTCGCGCAACAAGCGTCTTAAAACAGTGGATGTCGGGAGCCACTCTACACATTAGAAATCAATAACAGATTAATACCCCTCAAAAAATGTGTTTATTGTGGAATTGACATCCATGGCTTCTATCCGGTCTCAGATACATATTTTCGGAATATATCCGGTTTTATCCGATTCCTATCCATGAAAGATGATCAAAAATTATATAGTGGACATATATTTCTGGTTCTATCCGATTTTTATCCGACGAAATTAACCAAAAATTAAATATTTGCAAATAACCAAGTTAATTTTTATCCGTTTTCTATCTGATTTCTATAAGGGTCTTGACGTTGGTCATTGTCTTCGAGATGTGTTCAATCTACCCAGTTCTATCCGGTTTCTAACCGACAAGTGGAACCACAAGTTGATTATTGGAAAGTACTAAATTCATTTCTATCCGTTTGATATCCGATTTCTATAAGGGTATTGACACTGGTGATTGTCTTCGAGACAGAAGTGTACAATCAACCCGGTTTAATATAATGTTTCTATCTGATTCCTATGTAATTTGTATTTTGGTTAACAATGTAGTTCCATCCGGTCCTAGCAGACCTGTTTCCGATTTTTGTATCCGACTCCTGATCGGGTTCTATTCGGTATCGTGTAATTTTTATATCCGATTTCTATCCGATTTGTATCTGGACCTGCAAAATACTATACAAAATGCATAGGAATCGGATAGAAGCATTATATATGAAACCAGAGAGAACTCGGGTAAGAGCCGGATAGGAATCACATAGATCATGCAGATTCAGATACTCGTGTAGAAATATTTCGAAAGAATGTGTTACCATCATCTCAAAGCTTAGGGTAATGGTTAGAGAGCTGGACTCGCGTCCCGTAGGCCATGCGTTCGATTCCCCCCGCGTGCGTGTGAAATTTTATTTGTTATATATGCGTTAAAATTTACAAATATCGATTATATTTATAAGTATATCCATAATATATCAACGAAAAAACCATGTTCTTAATTAATAGCTATTTTTTATAAGATTTATTTTTATTTTTCAGTGTCTAGTTAAACTGTCTAGAAATCGGATATAAACAGTACACGATACCGGAGAGAACTCGGTTAGAAGTCGGATACAGGTCGGGGACAAAAATCGTGTACAGTCTGGCTAGAACCAGATAGAATTATATTGTAAACCAAGATACAAATTGCATAGAAATCGGATAGAAACATTATATGAAACCAAATAGAATTCGGGTAGGGGCCGGATAGAAATCAGATAGTATCTTGCAGATCCAGATACAAATCGGATATAAACAGTACACACGTTTTTCGAAATGGAAATGGCTGGATGTAATAATAGTGTCGCTTTGTGTTTGTATTTTGAAGATAAAAATAATTTAGTTTTGTCCATTGTTGTAGAAATTGACAGAAATACGCTTTACGTAACTTTACGGAAGTTTGAAAAGAGAGAAATATGAGAAAAAAATAAATTCTCATAAATTCTCACCGAGAACAAACGTAGGGTATGTTACCTGGTAACTTACCTGACTCAAAACTCTAGGTGGACTACGTCACTACGCATCAACTCAATTATCGGCGAAACAGGCATGGCGGGAATTTTAAGTATTAATAAAAATCTAAGTATTTTATTTTTGAGTTATTTCTGTTTGATTCTAAACAAAGTGAACCTGCGAATAATTATAAAAAATAGCTTGGATAATATAAATGCATTTTATATGAAATGAGTGCATTTTTTACGCCACATTAGAACAAAAAGGAAGCAAAGCATGAAATTAATGAGGCCTGTTTTACCGATAATTGAGTTGATGCGTAGTTACATAGTCCGCCAAGTATCAGACGACATATAGTCCACGCAAAATAAGTTCCTCACGCGTCCTCTTGTTGTTTAGAATTTATAATTGTATTTTTTCACAATTTTCACTGTTTCTCGCGTTGTTGACTTGTTGAGTGATATAAAGTGACAAATAAAGACCCTCGTGGCCATGAAATCATGTAAAAAAATCGCCAGTGCAATTCGAGTGCGGATAATTAAAAAAAAGAGGATTTTCTAAGACAGGTATGTCTTGTGACACTTATATTAAAAACGTATATTAAAAATGTTTTCCCCCTTTTTTCAAAAAACTAAGCCAGTACGCATACTTCTACCACATTGCGACGTTGTAAAAAAGTATCAATTTTCCCGTCTATGTCCATTGCCCTTATTTGTTTAAATGAATTATTCAATTTAAAACAAAATTCTTTTGATTCAAAAAAGTTACTAGTTTAAATGAAAGAGATAAAAAAATTATTCCTTTAAATCAAAGAAAGAGCCGCGAATGAATGAATGAGAGAGCTGAGAATGTTGGATTCATATTGTCACTGACAAATTTGACTGTTCATAACGCCAATATAAAAAAATCTGCCCGCATCGCGGGCACATTCTCAGCGCACGCTTCGCGCTACGTGTTACGCGCTACACGCGCTTGTGCCCTTAGTGAGGCTTATGCCTTACAGGACGTTTGTACCTATATATTTTATTTCAATTTAATTAAATTATATATATCTTACATATAATTTATGTATTTATATTGATATATATATTTTTTAATTTAATTAAATTAAAATACAGCTTGCAATGCAAAAGACTGCTAATTTACGTAAGGTTCTATCGACCTTAAGGAGCACATTCCCATCGCGGCACTCGCGCTGCGCGCTCGTTTCTGTTTAACAATATTTTTCATGATTAAACCGAAAACCGCTCATCCTATTGAAAAATGGGCAAAGTAGAACTTGTAGATCTTTTTAAGATGAATAACTATGTTCCTTATCATTTTCTCTGCATCGCGTTATTTGACTCAAATTTTGAATTTTCTGTTTTTTAAGGAAATTCAAAAAGTTGTTATGCCATTCCTATAGGGCGTTTAAAAAGAAAAATTTTTCATCTTTAAACTTTCTTTTATATCGTGCGTTGTTTCGCTTCTAATTTAAGTTTTCTTTCATTTTTTTGGATTTCCAAAATGTTATGTCTTTCAATTTTTTTTTATCCAAAAAAGTCATTAGGAAAAATTGTTGGACTTTTTGACTACTACGAACATCCGTGCATAGAATTTCTAAATTATAAAAAAAGTGGTTTAAAAAATTTTCAAAATGCTCCAACTTTTTAAATTTTTATCCAAAATGGTTGACCAACGAACTTGACCTTCATTTTAGGAGATTAAACAAATATACCAAAGGCCAAACCAATCGGTTAATTTTTTCGAAAGTTATCGTGCTAACAATCTACAATCTACATACATATAGACAGACACATTCGTAAAAACATGTTTTTCGGGTTCAAGGCGTCCCAAAACGTGGACATTTGACAAAAACTGGTGGGTCAAATTTTACACAAATGTAATACATTCTCTCTGATGCTAATGTAAAAATATGCTTAACTTGAAATTTTCAAAGTTTTGATATATCATCATAAGCTCACTATTTAGACCACTTTTAAATAAAATTTTTGAGGTCACTTTCTATAGGTAAGGCGAAAAACAAAAAATAGTACTTCTTTTTGTGTGATTTTTCAAGAAATTGCCCATTTCACCGGTTAGCTAAGACAAAATTATTTTAGAAGCTGCAAGTTTATGAAATTTAGTTGCATGGATAAAAATGACAGGGGCATATATTTCATACAATAAAACATAACTTTTTCTTTGTTAATAGTTTGTAAACGTTGGAAAAAAGTAAATCAAGAAGCTTGGTCAACATTTAAGCGGCTTGGTCTTGAAGAAACACTCTGGGGATTTAATCAACCCATAAATGATTCCATTCTACAAGCAGTTCTTTCACGGTGTAGCCGGTATTTAATTCAAGTAGATATTCTGCAATCTTGCCGGTCAATTACTCGTTTACCACTAACATCCAATGAAAGGGCAATAGCTTTAATCATAGAACATTGCCCCAACCTTCGATATCTTAAATTGAAACGAGCTGGATTAACTTTATCGGGATTATCATTGTTGACTTCTAAGTGTCATAATCTCACGATGCTCTCTCTATGTGTCGATGGAAATTTAAGGGAAGAAAATTTATCAAAGTTGTTCGACATTAAGACTAAGCTAAAAAGTGTTGAAGTGTTTATTCTGAAAGATTCTGGTATGAAGGGAACATTTATGGAACATTTATCAACGAATATCGAAGATTTTTCTTTGATTCTAAGTGAAAATTTATCTATTCAACTCCCTAACGTAAGTTTCTTTTTTACCATAACTATAATATTATAAGATAATGCCACAATAAAATTCACATGACCAGGGCCGTTGCCAGAAAAAAATTTCGGGGGGGCCTTGTTTTGATGGACCAGTAGAAAAACATCATGTTGTTTTAATAAAAGAAAACTTACTACAGAAATATTTTTCATTTCGGGGCGTGGGGTCAAACCCCCTTGATCCCCCCCCCTGGCTACGGCGTTGCACATGACTTCCTGTATAGGGTGAAGAAATCAATTACTGTCAGGGTTGGGTAAGTAAAATACCCTAGGTAAATTACATGGTTTTTTACAGTAGTTTACTAGGTATTTTACGTCGAAAACACCAAATTCATATGGAGTGGGTGGTTTTATACGTAAAATACGTAATTTACCATAAGTAAAAAACCATGTATAATTCGTAAAAAAAACTTCGAGCGACGCATCACTGCACAACCCTGATTACTGACGATGTTCCATTTAACTCATTTTTATGATAATTATGATGCCGTCCTATGGTAGCAGAAAACGCAAAGCAGGAAGCAGAAAATCATAAGAGTGAAAGAGACAGACAGACTTTCTCTCTCTTTCACCCTAATGATTTTCTGTTTTCTACTTTGCGTTTTCTGCCAACATGGGACAGCATCTTTAGTAAATTACAATAATAATAAGGTCTTCGTTTATCGGCGTATATAGGGTGCGCCATGTTTTATGCGAATTAATACGAGACTTCGATCTTGTTTCAATAGTACTAAATACAATTGAATGTGCAGTAAAAAATTCGTGATGACCAAGTATTGGATCGCATTGAATCGCACTCAGCAGATTTTGTCTTAATCCTATTATAAAAAGATGATGAGGTCGAAGTCGAAAACACCTAACGCCCTTTGCGGCAATCTGATTCGTTGTTGCGTAAGTATTAATAGTGCTTTTCGACAATCGATCGGTTCGCGCGCTCATTTAAGGGCGATGGAATCTTCAAGTAAAAACTGTCAACAGACTGTCAAAATCTGTGGAAAGAAACAAATCTATCATGTGGGCTTGCAATTTTCGAGCCAAAGGCAAAAGAGGGAAAATTTAGAGGTTTTTGACATAAAAAAAAATAGAGAGAAGAAATGAATAAGGGGCGCTTGATCATCAGCTTCTCGAAAACTCACTTTTATAGTCCCAAAATAGCGTGTAATTATTTCTTGTCAGAAACGGCGGGCATTTTGACTTCCATGATGGAAGAAACTAAATATTGACAGCTGCGGCAGTGGCACCCTGCGCGCGCAGCACGTGTTGGCATCCTGCTAGAGAAATTCTCCCATTGGTCTATTTAATTCAATTTTGAATCGCGTGCCAGATTACAATCAGTTGCAGAATATCTCTAGCAGGAATCAATATTCGACAAACTTATCATGGAGCGCCCATTATTCGCTTCTTCTCTTTATTTTTGTCTATCTAAAACCTATAAATTTTGCCTCTAGCAGGAATCAATATTTAGTTTCTTCCATCATGGAAGTCAAAATGTCCGCCGTTTCTGACCGGAAATAATTACACGCTATTTTGGGACTATAAAAGTGAGTTTTCGAACAACTTATCATCAACCGCCCCTTATTCATTTCTTCTCTCTATTTTTTTCTATCTAAAATCTATAAATTTTCCCTCATTTACCCAGCAAAAAAAAAGCATTCATACAGATTGGGGCGAATTAACATTTTCTGAATGCGTTTGAATCCCGTTTTTTGATTCGTTGAAACTAATTAAGATGTACTGGTGCGCATTGAGCTGTATTAATAAAATGCACTGATTACGCCGCATTGAACAGAATTGATAAGAATTAAGTGATGAGAGTTCCGCAATCCCTATTGAAAATTCCTGTATGGGTTCCTTTATAGGATCCTATTATATGGATCTTTAAAGGGAACTGTACATATTCCTATTAAGTTTCCCATATAGTTTCTCACGTGTGTGTCATTAAAGGAAAGGTGACAGGGATCCTATGTAGGTTTCTGTGTAGTTTCCTACACAGACTAAATTACTCAGCAGGGGAAACTGTACAAGATCCTCTGCATGTATCCCAATTAAATGTATAGTTTCCTGTGTAGGAAACTTTGCAGGGTCCTATAAATTTTTAGAAATTAAAATTATTCCTATACAGGTTCATGTATATCCCTACTGAAAATTCCTATATGGTTTCCTTCATAGGATCCTATTATAGGAATTTTTAAAGGAATAACCTGCACATATTCCTATGAGAGTTCCCATATAGTTTCTGATATGTGCCTCCTTCAAGAAATGAGACAAGGATCCTATGTAGGATCCTGCGTAGTTTAATAAATGGAAATTATTCATATATAGTTTCTTGTATAGGAATCTCTAAAGGTTCCTGTGCAGTTTCCTTCAGGTAGTTATTCCTACATAGTTTCCTATCTAGGAATCTTTACAGGATCCTAGATATTTTAA
>UCOH01010069.1:0-12158 GCA_900474275.1 Synergus japonicus
ATATATATATATATATATATATATATATACGAACCTGAAACTGTAACATAATATAATGTCAGATTGGCAAATATCTGACCCTGTCTTTATATAAAGGATAGGATGCAGTTAATTAAATGTTGCTCAATTTTCCCGTATAAAGTGCAAAGTTACTGATATTATGTATTTTACCCAGAAATGTGTACATTTTTGACTTTTTAAAAGATTTATGTGCACATATTCTTTAGTTTAATGCAATTTTAATACCTAATTACGAAATTGACGTATATAGTATTTATTATGGTTTGTGCAATCAACTAAATAATTAAGACACTTAAAGTCTCTTAAAATCCATTAAAAGACTGATAAGATAAACTATTTTTGACTATTATGTTATCGTAATAATTTGCATACGTAACATAATCATTGCATCGTGTGAGATAATAGTAAAAGGAAAGTCGAACGCTATTTGACGACACATGCATGCCATTTACAGAGGCTTTCAGTCTATGTACCTGCACTTCAACATTCAACAAATCTACTCTAATTCAAATGCGATGAGTCCAAGGTCTTGCAGAGAAAGGCCTATCTAACTATTTGCACGTGCTTGCAAGTGATGCTCGTCATTGATTGAAAACATGAATTTGCAAACGGCTCCTAACTTCTAGGTCTAAGGTAATTTTAAATATCTTTTGTACGATCAAATATAATTTATATGTATTATCGACTCATAAATAATGTTTTGTCATTAAATAATTTATCGATCACGATAGAGTGATGAAATGAGGAATTAAGTAAAATGATGGTAGTAAAATATTCCATGAAATCTTCACTATATTTTATAATTTACTACTTAACTACCTTTGTCTTAATTCAATTTACATTATTATTATATATTATACTTTCAAAAATTTCAATGCTTTTCATCAATATGTCGAACACGTTGTCGAAAACCTGATTGGTTTAGAAACTGCGCCAATTGTGTGAATATGTATCGAATTTGAAAACAATCTACAGATTATTTTCGTTTTCAAAAAGATTCTGATTATCAGAAATTTTAAGGGATTTTATAGAATCTATAAAAGAAATTTAAAGAATCTAAAAATCGAATAGAGTTTTTATTGGATTTTCAGGTAATTGAAAGTATTTAACAAGATTTCATGGGATTTAAAATAATTTTAAAGGATTTAATGATATTTTGTGTAATTTTAAGTGATTTTAGAAACTTTAAAGCTGTTTCAAGGATTCTCACGAAGTTTTATTGGATTTTCAGATATTTTAAGGATATTAAATAGTTTTAAGGAATTTTACGAAATTTTATTGGATTTTTAGCAATTTTAAGAGATCATGGGATTTTGATAAATCTTAAAAAACTTAACGATAGATGTTTTGTAGAATTTTAAGTGATTTTAAAAACTTTTAAGGTATTTGAAGGGATTTCAAAAAATTTTATTGGATTTTTAGATATTTTGAGGATTTTAATGGGATTTAATGGAACTTTGAATAATTAAAGAATTTAAAAGGATTTTACAACAACAAAAATTTGTTGAGATTCCTAAAATTAGACTAGGAATTACGAGTTCTATATTTCATAAATTAAAATCAGAATTATTTTGCATACTTTTAGAATCCCCTAATTTTTCCAATCTCACATTTTTTGGTAAAAATTATGAGATTTTAAAGGATTATAAAGTAATTTTAAAGAATTTGACTATATATTTTGTGGAATTTTAAGTAACTTTCAGAGATTTTACAATGTTTTGTAGGACATATTAAATTATTTTTACGACTTAAGGGATTTCAAGGGATTTACGAGACTTCTTTGGATTTTCGCAAATTTCAAGGGATTTCATGGGATTTTAAGTAATTTTATGAAATTTGATGATATTTTATGAGAGATTAAGTAATTTGAAGAACATTTATTTCCAGAAATTTTTAAGGATTTGGTGAGATTATATTAGATTTTCAAGTATTTTAAAGAATTTAACGAAATTTCATGGAATTTTGAGTAATTTTAAGGAAGTTTAAGGAATTTCACCTGATTTTATGCAATTGTCAGGAAATTTAAGAGATTTCATGTAATTTCATAGGATTTTAAATAACTTTAAGGGGTTTTTCCATATTTTATGGAATTTAAAGAAATTCTAAGGGATTTTGCTTCCTCATAGAGGAAGCTTTGTAGTGGTGACAAAATCCAGTTTCCTAAAAAAGGTTTTTTTGAACATATTTCTAGGGCAATATATCTAATATGATGATCTGAAAAGATGTCCGGATGTGTGTGTGTGTGTGTGTGTGTGTGTGTCACGATCCAGCAATTTCTTGAAAACGCGTAGAGATAAATTGATGAAATTTTGCATAGTTATTCCACTATATGCCTAGTTGAATTTCTTACAAGGGTTTCACAAAATATTTAATTTTAAGGGAAATGAAGATTCCTTTTATCGAGACTAATCGATTGATCTGTATGATTAATGCATTTAATTGAGAAAGTTTAAAAAAAAGAAATAAATGATTATTTAATAATTTAATATATTGATATGTTTTTAATAATGTTTTATTTTTTTTATAATACTATCAGATTGAAAAATAAAAAAGAAATGAAAAAGGAAGAAGAAAAAAAAAGGAAAATGTTAATCTAGGCAGAGGGGGGTGGTCGGAAGAGTAGAGGAAGAGGGGTACATTTGAAGAATTTAGGGAGAGGGGGAAGAATGAACAATGCTGGAAGAGGAACAACGTTTTTAAATATTAAAAATTATTATCTAAAATAAAGAAAAAAAAAATAAAGTTAAATATATAAACTTCCTATTGCTTCCTCTATGAGGAAGCAAATCATATTTGCTTGCAGGAAGCAAAGTGCTCATTAAATGAGCACAAAAGTTGATATAACTTTACAGCTAGTTCCTATTTTTTATGGGATATTAAGTAATTTTAAAGACATTGAATTGATCCGATAGATGTTACAAAATTTCAGTGGATTTTAAGAAATTCTAAGAGATTTAATGAGACTTTACGCCGCTTTGGGTAATTTTAATTAATTTTAAGAAATATCAAGTGAATTTACGAAATTTAAAGGAATTTCACCAAATTTTGAAGGATAATAAAGGCATTTTAAGGAATTTTATAAAACTCATAAAGATTCCTGGGATTAGATAAAGAATTACAAGATTTCATATTTCAAGAATTAAAAATTCTCAATTATTTTCTCTACTAGCAAAATATGTACAAAAACGAGAAACTATATATCGCGCGCAGATCATAGTTACTAGTAAAAATAAAAAATTGATAAATAAAAAGTTGTTGCAGAGTTGAAGTAGTTTTAAGTTCAAAATCATGAATCGTTCATTAATCATCATTCATCAATCTTGAATTCGAGCAAGGTGGAACAAAAATGTTGTACACTGCTGTAGAGAGAAAAGCCTAATATTAAGGTGCTATTGTGTACGAGTTTTGTACCAATCAGAAATTATTGATCATTGAAACATATTGAAATAACTTAGAAATTTTTGAACAAGAAGACTAAGTTTCCTTTAGTATCTAATATATCCAGTAATACAAAATTATAATTAATAAAATTCGTATAAATAACCATTTGGGTGATACACGGCAACCATAAATAGAAAATGCAGATAATAAACAGACGTCATCGATGTTACGTGCATCGCGTATGCTGTAACGCAAAAGGAATCCACGTGGCGTGAAATATGAGTTAAATGATCGTTAAATCGATACAGTCACGGGTAGCTGAATAACTAAAAATACAGGTGGACTCCCTCTCTCATACATAGACAATCGAAAAACGTGTGTGGACCGGAATCGCAGATAAAACGCAGAGTTGCGCAAATCTCGGTTGAATAACATCCGTCCCTGTGTTTTGTTATATACAAAGAGGGTGTATGTTTTGTTGATATCTTATCTAGAAGAAATCGTAGGAATCTCAATACATGGAGAATTCAAACGCGTAACCGCCATACCCACGCCTTGTTAATGAGTGAAAAATGTAGGAAGTGACTACTCGCTGTCATGTCGACTTCTCGCGTGCACTGAATAAGTTCATTGACTATATACTTATAGGAGGAAGCAACCTCTCTTAAGTAATGAAATCTTAACCTTCAGTACTACATACTTCAGTACTTTTTAGAGCAAAGATATTATTTTCAAATAAATGTTTTAGTTTTTTTTTCTTATCATTTCTGGAATTGATATACATTTCGGTATCAGAGCACTTTTTATTATAGATTCCTTCTCTCTGCTTATTCTCACTTTTGCAGACGATGGCATTTACGGATATCTGCCATTCTATCTTCTCTTGGCACCTGTCGTTCCCATTAAAGTATTGTTCTGTAACAGATTCCACTAAAGTCTTCCATTACATCATTCATTCCAACTTATAAGTGCCTTTCAAGACGGAAACCACTTTAATGTACCTAGTCAATCATTCACGGAACGGAAAAATTGTAACTCGTAGATATTTTTGATTCTTTTAGAATAAACTGTAATTTTTATGAACTCTAGATTTTTCGCAATATTTAAAAAGTGCATTTTTGCAAATTGTTGAGTCACGAAGTTGATATCAGTTAATATTGATAGGTATGAAACTACTCTCGACGATTTGGTAATGATTTAATTCATTAAACAGAAGTTTCAGACTTTTGGTGGATTAGAATAGTTTTAAAAATAACGATGTTGTTTTTCACTTCCACTTCCACTTCCACTTTCATTTTGACTTTTAGGTTTTCCACTCTTTGATTTTCAATTTTTTCAAATACACGTGAATGTCAATTTCATCAATTTTCATCAATTTTCATTAATTTCATCATTTTCATCATTATCATCAATTTAATCAATTTTCACTAACGAATTGTATAAGCGGTTTTAGCCTATTTATTTATTATTCGTCGTTTCTCAAGATTCCAAATTTTCAAGTTTTTCATGAAAACGACAAATAAATAAATATGCGAACCGCTTACAATTATTCAGTATTGGGAAGTTTCAAACGTCCAAAGTTTGACGATTTTTTTACATTTATTCGAATAAAAATATAATATCAAAAAATGTTTCAAAAATTCTCAAAACCCCATATTTTTATGTAGGGGAGAGCAGGGCACAGAGGACCGGCGAGGCACAGGAGTTCGATTTAATAAAATTGTATTTTGTGGTGCGATCTCTTCGTAATGGCTTTTGGAAAAAAAAATATAAAAAACGAAAATTCAAGGAAAGCTTATAAGAAACTTTCACACATATAGCCTTCTCATTTGTTTATAAGTGCTTTCATTGTTGAAATGTTTATTAAGTATATGTTAGTGTTCACTTAGCTTACTTTTTGTCACATTTTCGTTACCGAAATGTTCGATGTATTAAATGTAGGTTAGCATTGTTTATGAATTGACTGCGGAGGCACAGAGGACCAGATAGTGGTGGGGCACACAGAACCCATGCAAATTGCAACTATAAATTTTATATTCTCACTGTTGATAAAATATTTTTATTTATTTAAATATTTTTTATTTTAGATGGTGCACATGCATCATGATGCATGTGCTGCAGTAGACGAGGGAGACGAATATATAATTTGTTTGAATTCTTGTTAAACATTGTATAAAAGTTTTTTAATTTTTTTCTTTACTTCTTTTTTTTAAAACAAAATACGTTTAATAGTACAAATTTATATTTTATATATGAATTACATACTCGAATTAAAAATAATAATGTATTCTAGCAAAGCGTTTATCGAAAGTAGATAGTTTTTGCAATATGTACACCAAATTTCAATTAAAAGTACGGGTTATTTATAATTATATCACCGAAAGAACGTTAAGGGGTCCCTCTGTGCCCTGCTCTCCCCTATTTACTATAGCAAAAATTTACTAGACGTTGTCCGTAGTTTTTAGAAATTTTATAGGAATTAAAAAAAAATATAGAGACTTTAAAGGATTTCATTTGATTTCCTCTACAGTAGAATCAATTCCTCGAAATTTCTTAAAAACTAAGAATCTTAATCACGTGACTCTTTTGAACTATTTCAAGAATGCTTTGAAGTTTCTTATAATCAGATAAAATTTATTTTATTGAAATTATATTTATTTATTATACATAAATACAATATCATTGGATTTTTAGCAATTTTAAGAGATCAGGAGATTTTGAAAAATCTTAAAAGATTTAACGATAACGTCTGCATTTCAAAATTTTTGGAGTTTTTTTTTTAAAGAAATTTTATATTTGTTGAAAAATGTAATTAGATGATGTTATTGTACATTTTTTTCTTAATGTTTGAACGAAAAGCAAGGGAATTACGTAGGGGTTTTTAAAGATATCAAATTTTTAAAAATTGGCGGAAATTGAATAAAAAATCTTTTTCTTCGTAAAAAAAAAATCATGAAAAATCGGATCTAAAACAAAAATTTTTCAATTTTCCATAAAATACCTACGTAATTCCCTAGAAAATAATGTTATATAGCTATTCTGGCAAAATTTTAAATCGATCGGATCAAAATTTGCTTCGAGAAAAATTTTTTTTCTATAAAATCACTATAGGACGTTATTTGTAATATAGCTTTTTACCATTTTAGCTAAAAAAAAATTGATTTTTTGAAATTTCTACATAGGTTTTACTCCTTAATTAACAATTGAATTCTTCCCAACGAATTTTTCTTCAAACCTCAACTATGATAAAGCTTTTTTACATTCTCAGCAGAGAATGTATTATTTTATAAATAACCATGTTCCTTTTTGTTAAATTATATAAATTTAATAGATCATTTAACAGATTACCAGGGTGTGAAAGAAGTGAGTTATAGCTTCGATTACTATTACTGTATATAATTGGAATTGTTGCGTGGAGATTCGGTATTAACAATAAGTATTTTCTTGTTTCGAGTCCTATTCCGCAATGTTTCTTCGCAAACTGGATACATTTATAAAGATAAATATCAACAATAATTCTCGGCCCCATAAACCAGAGACACTCGCAAGTATGAGTCTCCTCTGCGTGATTTCAAGCCTTAGGGAGGATCCATTCCATAATAACGTTGCATCATGCGGTATATCCTATTGTCTTGCCAATCTGATGAGCGCAGCCGGAAGCTCGACGCTTCTCAAGATAACGCGGATGTGCATGCCGAAGTTGGCTAGAAAAATGGGATGGAACCGTGAAAGTGCACCTTCTAAGTCGAGAGAACGCACAAAAAAGGTACAGACCTTCGTCAGTACTATTGTTAATCTTTAATTTTCCTTTCATAATTATTATGTGTTTACTTTCAAAGTGAATGCGTAACATTATTTTCTTTGACCTCACATTTCTGTATAAAGGACGTGGCTTCATGTTGTAATAATATTATTAGTAAAAATCTCTTCTGGAACGTTATTTTTACTTGACGTATTTTTACGTTGTTTCACTACTTATGTTAGTATAAGTTGAGTGAAAAGTTTCCGAACAAAATAATCGCAGATATATTTCCCGTGGCAAAAAGAATTAAATTTGCATGAGAAAAGTTATAATTTAAAATGAATGGCGTTTATTCGACAGGGAAAGAAAACTGCATTCTGTCCATTTACATTTCAATTAAAGTTTTCCTTTTCGTATAACTCTAATTTGTGAAATGGACCAAGATATGAAATTGGAGAAGCATTTATTTTTTCTATATTATGCATGTAACTCAGTGTCAATTTTTCATAAAAATAGTCTGGGAAAGTGACTAGAAAATGAGGAATAATAATTTACTGTAATTACTGCGGGGACAAATAAATTAAATAAATAATTAATTACCTTTCTCTGGCAGTGAACCGGAACAAGGGTAACCACAACACCTGAAACAAGAAACAAACATAATTCCTTGAAATTTATTACACAAACATATATTGTTAACTTAATGTAAGCTGCTTATTACATAGTAAGCGATTACGTTTTGTAATTTTGTAATTTATCAGTTATATACGAAAAAATCATCGAATAATAATATAATGTACCAACGGATAAGTTTCTTTAATTTTCTATACATTTATACTGAATTTAATCCAATTGCTGTGTTAACTCAGAGAGGAGTTTATTCTGGGATTTATGTACATCACGTACGAAGAGGACGAAACAAATTGCGGAAAGAGAGAAGTTCTGTGCGGTATTTCATTCTCTTTTTTGGTTGAATGTTTGGTTTTGTTTGGTGGTATCCAGCGCACGTAAACGGAGTTTGACGTCGCTATTTCTGAGGCACCAAAATTCACACCGGTGTAATCAAGATGAAGAACAACCAGACTCAAGAAGCTACACAAGATAACAGTTAGTAAAACCGCGACTACATTCGAAAGCTAAAGAGATGTTACTACCACATACATATACCAGTAATTATACATTATGAGCTGCACAACCGTGTTTCTCTAATTAGTTCGCGGGCACCGACATTACGAGCGACAAAACCTTCTAAACTAAATCATTCATCCATTTTATTGCAAATTTCTCTAGATTTTATACATTGTTTTCAATTATATTTTCGGATTCCCTGTGCATTTGTAACTTCGTTACAAATTTACAACTTTAATTTGTTAGAGATCAAATCACATTGTGCTGTAATTCGCATAATTAATTAGTATTTAATTTTTATTTAATTTTTTTTTTCACATTTATTGGAACAAGAATGTCAAAAAAAAGTTTCTAAGCTAGCATTACTCGGGATTTTAAGAGATTTCAAGGGATTTTGAAAGATTTTAAGGGATTTCGTATATAGACTTGAAAGGATTTCAAGAAAATTCATGGGATTTTAAAAAGAGTTCTAAGGAATTTTAGGAACTGTCTTCCAGGGATTTAAAAAATTGTTAAAGGATTCTGAGAGATTTTATTTGATTTTAGTGACTTATTTTGGATTTTTGAAATAGTACAAAAGAATTATCAAAAGAATGTTTCAGACATTTTTATTAATTTCACTAGATTTCAAGAAATTTCAAGTATTTATAAGGAATTTTAATGAATTTCAAAGGAATTCAGAGGATTTCAAAAGACATTCAAGTAATTATAATGAATTCTAAGGGATTTCGAAATATTTTAAACGATTTCAAAATGTTTTAAATGATTCTAAGAATTTAGGAAGGATTCTAGAGAATTTATAATTTCTTTTAAGGATTTAAGAAGAATTTAAAAGATTTAAAGGAATTTACCCAAAGTTTCTAGTTATTTAAAATTTGTTTAAAAAGGTTCTAAAAATAAGATTAAAAATTTAATCTTAAATTAAAAATTAGAAATTTTAATTTTACATTAAAAATGTTAAAATGTTCAAAATGTTAATTTAAATATTTATTAAAGTTTCAGGATATCTTTCAAAAAACTAAAAATCTTTTAAACTTACTTGAAATCTCTTAAACTCTCGGGCAACACCGGATAAATTCTGCTATTAAATAACTGCAAATATGTTTTGGAAACTTTGGAAAAATTTTGTTGTTGATATTTTTATTTAAATAAATCGAAAAAAAAATCGTCAGACTACAGACGATTGAAACTTCAATCAAATTGAATCAAGCCATCCAATCAAGAAATTAGTGGAGTTTTTGCATATCGTAGAAAATCAATACCAAAATTCCAACAAAAAGAAAATACATGCACAATTGCACATATATTTTCTAATAGCGTGTGACAGATGCACTGCGATGATTTTTATCCCGAGATTTCCGCCCAGCTGGATACTTGACAAAGTTAATGGTGTTATACTCAAAGCATCTGCATTTAAATTAAGAGGAATTGGGTTCCAGTGTAGTTATAGTGCAGTATAATTAAATTTGGCAGTGAAGCACACCAACATGAACCTTGTTCAATTAAAATCTACAAATTAAACGAGAAAGTTTTTGAAATAAATGGAGTATTAATTTCGATAAAACTTCAAGGATAGACATTCAGTTGTTTATTTAAATTTTTACCTAGATAATTTTGATTATTCATGAATTATTATTATTATTATTATTATTATTATTATTATTCATTATAATATTATTATCCTTTTTAAATTTTGTAATACACAATTGACTTTTTTCAAGATTAAAGTGTAAAAAAGGGAGTGTGTGAAAAATGGTTTCACGAAAAACTTGACTTGTGGAGAAAAGTTTCTAAGTTACGATGAAGTTTCTAAACTCTCCCTCTACCTGAGGGAGGGTTTTTAAGTAAATAAGGTTTAGAAGAATCTATGTGGGAAGAGATAATCGAGAACAAATGCTTATACCTTGTAATAATAGAATTATAAATAACGATATGTGCATAAATCAATGTCACAAGTTAGAATATAATAGTAACATATAATTTTCTAACGATGTTATAATTTAGTTGTCATGTAATTATTCATACACGGAAGGCATTGTTACTGTATTTCGAAGATAAGACACTTGTCAGACAGTAGCTGGTATATCCTCCAGCGTTATGTGCTGGGCAATTGAGCACGTTCGAGTATGTGCTGCCCATTAAATTATAATCCTGAAACCTATTATATTATGATCAGCTATAGATTAATTACGGTTATGAAGCTCAAATTCCTGCATGCAACATGATGTGTTTCAGTTCAGATTGCCTTGTTCACTGAGAGCCTAATATTATCTTCGATACTATTATCACTAATAATATATTTTATAAATTCAGATCTCTTCACTGAACATTGTTTATTGAGTTTCATAGTAAGTAATACTCTGCAAACTAGATGTAATATAATTTATACATTTTCTCCAAACGTTTTATGAGATTATATAATATATAAATATTAAAATTGTCTTAACAAATAGCAAGTTACGTCAACTAATAAAATATTTCCCGTGCAGAAATTGTCGCAATTAGCCGTATTTAAAATATAGGGTTCTGACGACGCCCTGGTCGGCATTTCTATTTTCGAAAAATATATTTTAATATTATTGGGAATTTATATGGAAATGATACAGTAGTAATATTTAATTAATACCAATTTATTGATACTAAAACAGGACATTGAAGAATTTTTCACGTTGAAAATAAACGTAGGATAAAAATAGGGTAATCCCAACATTTTTCACAATTGATTATATATATATTATTACGTCTTGAATTCGCAACATATCCCTAACTTTAAGATATAGGAGAAATAGGCAAAGGTAGTTCTTCATCGTTTTGGATAGGGAAAAAGGATTCTCTATACCGGGATAAGGATAACCGCAGATTTGAAATACTCTCAGATTTACAAGTTTACAAATAGTTTATTGACTAATTTACATTGACAGCACGCTTCAGAAAATATCTCGATCCGACTCTGCGGTCTGTGTCGTTGAATCCCGACTCTAAGGTTGGTTTCAGTTTGGGTTATTGACTCGAAGTTCGACTAAGTCCTCGATGGAACTTGTATTTAATTTAAAGAGATACTTTTCCGCACAAAGTTTAAGACTGAAGATACTGTTTAAGAGTTGATGTTACTATAGAGCCGGTTTACACCGTCGAGTTTAGGCGCGTGTAAGTATAGTTACGCGCGCGTAGAACTTATAGAATACATTTGTTTTTTTTTTAGATTTAACCTCTTGGGTTATGTTTTTCTTTATTGTTTGAATGACAACCCTTTTTTTTTGCTCTCTTCGAGGCGCAAGATTCGCTCCTCCCAACAGTTCTACGCGCGCGTAACTATACTTACACTCGACGGTGTAAACCGGCTCATAGGTGAAGACTCCGGAGCGAAGTTTTTATAGGACTTTTGCATGAATTAAAGATGGCCGCAATGCATTAAGGGCACGTGCACATTTTGGCAAAACACGTGATTCCTAGGTTTTCTTACGTGATAGTAACACCCCTTTTCGTTGATTAGTTCCCCTTTTTAGGGAACATCAAATCAGGTCAAGTATCGGTTAATTTACGATCGTGTACGTGGGGATGCAAAATTCATTAGCTTTCCCACGAATTAAGATAAACAGATGTTTTGATTTTAGGAAGGTGACATTGATATTTTTATGGCGAAAAGTGACAGGTCTTGGCATGATAAACTAAATAGTATTCTATTTTATGATATTTGGTCTTCGCTCGTACTCGCTTAAAATGAACATTTACGAAATAACAATATTGCTTGGTTAAAACTTAATAGAGATACAATATTAATTGGTAGTGAACAAATGATAATCTAAATGCTAATTACCAGAATGGATTACAATTGCTGGTCATTTAAAGATTATTAATATATTAATATATTAATATATTAATATAT